>CM060950.1:361039981-361054981 GCA_030765055.1 Mantis religiosa
TAGTAATAGTAGTAGTAGTAGTAGCAGCAGCAGCAGCAGTAGTAGTAATAGTAGTAGTACTAGTAGTAATAGTAGTAGTAGTAGTAATAGTAGTAGTACTAGTAGTAGTAGTAATAGTAGTAGTAGTAGCAGCAGCAGCAGCAGCAGTAGTAGTAGTAATAGTAGTAGTAGTAGTAGTAGTAATAATAGTAGTAGTAGTAGCAGCAGCAACAGCAGTAGTAGTAGTAGTAGTAGTAGTAGTAGTAGTAGTAGTAGTAGTAGTAGTAATAGTAGTAGTAGTAGCAGCAGCAGCAGTTGTAGTAGTAGTAATAGTAGTAGTAGTAGTAGTAATAGTAGTAGTAGTAGTAATAGTAGTAGTAGTAGTACCAGCAGCAACAGCAGTAGTAGTAGTAGTAGTAGTAGTAATAGTAGTAGTAGTAATAGTAGTAGTAGTAGCTATAGCGCTGGCCTGCTGCATTTCCACATAACGGAGGGCATGAAGCTCTGAACGTGGAGAGGGAGTGGGAGAAGGACTTGCGCCTATGCTTATCCGCCGCGATTCCGTCCGCGCCTAGCGCAGTGCATAGTTTTTAACTGCTAAAATGCACGGGTTTCTTATTTTAGTGTTTTTTATGGAGTTAGGAACACTAACAGAGTGTTGCAGGTGGCTTTATAAAATCTAGTGACAAAAGAGTGATGGATAACTCTCTAAAATCACTAATGGAAGTGTAATTTTCAAGGTTGACTCTTTAAGAAAAAGAACAATTAAAATCTTTGGGTAGTCCAACGCCCGAATTCTTGATAGAAAAAGTAGAAACTAAGAAAAATAAAACCCAATTGTTTAAGAGGCACCTTAATTCTGAGGTGAGACAAATGACTGGATCTGTGGCTGCGAAGTTCTCAAGTACGTTTTCTGCTATCCGTGTGCTTTGTTTATCCTAAATATGTCAATTGTTTGTGGGAATTTAAGGGGTTGAGTGATATAAAACATTCAACAGAAAAAAAAACATGAATATACAGTGCACCATATGAATAGTGTGGTAGATCTGTCACGCCTAGGAAAGCAAACCATTGCACGATGACTTGACTTCGTGTTTGAAGTAAATGTTAGGAAACATAACATTCAAGTAAGCAAAAATAGACATATTTTAAAAAGGCTTATTTCATATGTCAAGTTTAGCGATGTGTTTGAACTGGCTTTACTAGGACATGAGTCTGTTACTTCTTCTAATCCAGGGGTGTACAGGGGTCCCATTGATTAAACAGCTGTACTGAGTACAGTAATGAAGGAACATTTAGAAACAGTCACAGTATTTAGAGGAACTTCGAAAACAGTGCAGAATGAACTACTAGACTGCATGTTGAAAGTCTGTAGGGAGGAAATAGAGCAACAGATACGAGCTTCTGAATTTCTTGCCACTCAGTGTGATGAGACAACTGACTTTTCAAATCACTTTCAGGTGGTTTTGGTATTCCGTTATGCATATGAGGAATCCGTATATGAGAGATTGTGGGCTTTTGTGAATCCTGAAGGAAGAGTTGCGAAATCTCTGACAAAGTGTATAAGGAATGAAATCTACTCGCCTCTTGGAAATAACAAAGAAAAGCTCATTGCTCAAACCTTTAAGGTGCCAGAGTTATGAGTGAAAGCACTGGTGGAGTACAGGCCAAAATAAGGGAAACATATACTTATGCGTATGTACTTTGTCAACTGCTATGCACACCAGTTGAATGTAATCATACAAAAGACAAGAAACGGCAATTCCCAGGTGTGCATGTTCTTTTCATAACTGTCGGGTATTCCAGTATTTTTTTTTCCAATTAATTCCTCTTTGCGATGTGATATTTTAGAGAAAGTAGTATAGGCAAGATTGCCCAGAGTTGCATTAACGAGATCGTATTACAACATTCGTACTGTCAATGTTGTGTACACAAACATAGAAAATCTGAAAGATAGTTTCGAAATTATTGAAGAGAGGTGGACTATACAACCACAATAAATGAAGCCAGTGGCTACAGAAGGGTTCTTGAAGATTCAAATTTTATTTTTTGCTTAAAAGTTTTCCACCGAATCCTGTAAAATCGCAATATTCATAACTCCAGTATCATTGATGTCAAATAGTTCTTAATGTTAATGTAGAATTTGAATTTTCATAAATATAGATTAAATTATTATATTTATCTATATAAATATTATAGAATTATCATTTTTTCTACCCCATATGGACATTTTGTACCAGCAACCTCAAAAGAAGATAAAAGACGTTGTAAACTTACGGAGTGACATCCTTATATTTAAACAGTTAATTGGAAAGGAAACACTGAATAGTGGTGAAGTATACAAAAACTTATGTGTAGAATGTCAAAGAAAAGAAAAAATATGGAATGTACAAGGTTTGGAGATACCAAGGAGGTGTGTGACGTCATCACAATTACTGTTACAGATAGATTTGCTTATAATCAGAGGCAAGATTTTGTGGTGACATTTATTTATACAATTCACAGTAATAATTTTAATTGGTGGTGTTTTGTGTTTTTACCATAAATTCGCATTAATTTCGCGCAAATTTTCGGGAAGAATTAATGAGTAATGACATGACTGAAATGAAAAGTAGCAGGTGACTAGAGTATCAGAACTATTAAAACACCTTTTTTCCAAATTAAAATATTTTATTTGAAATCAGTAGATAGTAGGTAACATGAATAAGATCAAATATCACACATCAGACATCGCCAAACTGCAGCATACGACAGTTGTGATATTTTCCCTGTTCATATTTGTTTTATTGTCTGTCACAACTAAGTTATATGTAGAGAAAAATCTCTCACTGTCAGCGTTTGACATCGGCAACCAAAGACATTGAAGGGACTTTTCACAGAAATTGCGGTAAGAACCAGCTTTTGCCTTCAATGCCAGGAGTGCTGTTACTACATCTAATCTGTTATCGTTACCACCATGGCTTTGCTGTTCAACAGTGTCACAAAGCTCTTTGTAATAAAGGAGCAAATCAGAATCACAAGTAATACCACTGGTTTTTAATTCATTTAGTTGTTTAAATGCTTCTATACTTGATTTACTAAGTAGCCTAGAAGGTTCAAATAAATGATCCTGCTTTTATGGTTATTACATCATCAGCTTCTTTTGCCATAATGGAGTTTAATTTAGACGAAGTCTGGCAGCAAACTTATACACTCTCTTCTACGCTTCTCCATGATATAGGTACAACTGCACACACTCTGTTTCCAAAGTGATCACTCTGAATATTTCACATTTGGTTCTCAGCAAGTTAATTCGGGATAAAACAAGATGAGCCACAGTTTTTTAAAATGTTTTAATTGAAATTCCAATATTGGATCTGTTATCAATCTGCAATTTTCAGAAACAAATATTGTTGTTGTTATACCTTTACAATATTGCAGCACGATCATTTAACAAATTTTGCGCAGGAACTGAAAGCTTTTCTTTTGGAAACGAAATCGACAATTGCATCAAAATAGCTGGCAATGTAAACCACTGAATTAAACCAGCTAGACCAGCGTGTCAGTACAGGCAAAGGGAACAGTTTAGCTTCTAAATTTGGGTGGTTTTCAGCGAGGTATTGTTTGTATTCGTTTTTTAACTTTCGGGCATTTTGGAACACACTCTTAAGCCCTAAAGGACAATATTTTCATATCAATGACATGTCTGAGAGTAGCTTTCTAGATGTTCAGTACCTTCTCAGTACCTTTAGTTGGCATAACAGCAGACCAGCAGAAGAATCGAGTCGTCCAGGTTTACCTGGACGGAGTGGTTTCGCCCAGCCCCTAGCTGCTTAGTGCGGCTTTATCTGAGCAGTGTAGTAGTTGTCCTTTGTCTCAAGCGTTTGTGTCAGGGCATAGGTTTCTCTGATCTATTGGGTTAAGCCGCTCAGGCTGCCGCCTGGGGTATGTATTCCCAAGGCCGCCTTCACCCGAACTCCCCGCTTGAAGGAGGTCGGAGTGCAGACAGCCCGATCAGAGGGGATAGGAGACTGTGTGGGGGAATTATCTAGACCCATTTCTGGTTCTGGGGTTTACGGTGGGATGGAGAGAACCCCTCCAGGCTAATAGCCCATGGCGTCCTTGGGGAGTTTATATCTCCTCCTCCTGCGAGGACACACAGCACTAGGGTGTCGTTGAAGGTGAATCCTGCTCCTTGGAGCATGGGCCTTCGACTTGTTGCCATACCGGGACACTGTCCCTTACTGGCATTATGTTGGGATTAATTCATCGGGCGGTGGTTAGATGGTTGGCTTTTGTTCTAGTTTTTTTTTTATGATTGATGAGAATTAGGAGAGATATTACGATAGAAATGGTGTATGATGGGGATGTTAGAATTTATGGTAGACCTAAGGTGGTTCGTGGGTGTTTGTAGGTAGCCCCGGGGTCTATGTCATATTCCCCGAGACCCCTGATGAGATGGTTGAAACTGGATGGTAGGTTGGAGTAGAATTTGTGCGAAAGTGTTATGATGTAATTGGTGAGGGTGGGAAATGAGAGGTCGTTGTGTATATTGGTGTTGGGGATGTACCAATCAGCACCTGTAGCAATACGGAGAAATCGGTTCTGCAGGACCTGGAGTTTGTTTAAGTGTGATGATGCTGCAGCACCCCAGACTTGACATGCGTAAGTGATAGCCGGTCTCAATATTTGTTGATATATGAGAATCTTATTTCTGAGACTCATTGGTGACTTTTTGTTGTATAACGGGTATAACATACCCATTCGTTTCGTGATTTTTGAGGCAACAGATGTAATGTGTGTTTTCCATGTGAGACGCATGTCGAGCTGGACTCCAAGATATTGGGCCTGATTACTCCAGGGGATGTCTTCTGCTATGTGGAGTTCTGGAACGTCTTGAACTTGGCGACGGGTGAAGGTAACTGCCTGTGATTTTGTGGCGTTTATGCGTAGGGAGTTCTTGCTGTGAGTTTTTAGGAGCTTTTTGCTTGTTTTTTTGCGGTGTGCTATCCAATAAGTAACATTTCCAGTTAGCATACGACAAACAGTTCTCAGTATCACGGACCAACCGCGTGCTGTGGTGTCAGTTTATTGTTGCACCGCTTAGCTGTTATTTCAGTGCGCATGATGACGTCACTACTGGATTTGTTAAGTGTTAAATTTTATCTTGCTTTCATAAAATTGTTAAGCATTTTTCACGACTTCTAGCTTCATGATATGAAGACATGAACGTTAAATTAAAGTAATATTTATGAAATTTGTAATAAATGTTAATTTTTCTACGCGGGCTAAAAATAATAGAAATTTTTATCATTTATTGCTAAAAAACTATTATTCTCGAAACAAGGAAAAATTCGCGAAAATTTACGAAAAAACCGTTAAAAACAAAAACTCTTGCCTCTGCTTATACTGGACATCTAGGAGCAGCATCTTTGCTATGTAACGACTTATTTAAGGATTTCTATGAACGTTTTCCGGAAGAAATTTTCCCACGAGTGGTGCAATCTTTCCATTTCTGCAGCAAGAAAAACTGAGCACAAAGTTGGAACAAATTTACAGACGAAATGACCTTAACATTCAAGGAGCATTGAAACTTTTTAGTTCATATACAAAATAGCCTTTAGTCAGTGTTCAGTGAAGTCACGAAATTTTTGAAAATTATCACAACAATGCCGATGATGACTGCGAAATTGAACGTTGCTTTTGCACTCTGAAAAGGATAAAAACGCTTTTAAGAAATAGGTACAATGACAAACGACAGACTCAACGCTTTAGCAATGCTATCAATAAACAAGGACCTTATTAGTAACATACAGGATTTTGATGAAAGAGTGATAGAAAATGTCATTAAATTAAAGAATAGAAGACTTGATTTTGTATATAAATAGACCAAAAGTGTAATTCTTGATAAACCGAACAAATGCAGAATACGAGTATTAATGTGTGTGCATACAAGGATGTGCGTGTGAGTATGTGGAAAAAAATTACACTGGTGAGGTGGCAGCTTATGTGGCGAACATTACTTCTGTATTTGGTTGACTTTGAATGATATTTTAATACCTTCCTCTTATAAGTATGTTGTATACATAGCAGCTTTGGGCAGAGATTGTGTTAGGCTTCTTGTACTTATTTCTAAGGTGTATATTACAACTTGAGAAGCACTATTTCCGTGGGTTATAGCGGAAGAATTTGAAAAAGAAAAAGGTTTTTAAAATTTACAGGTGTAATAATTTATTGTTGTCAATACTTAGCAAGCAAAGCCGTTTCCGCCCCCCCCCCCCAATCATTTCAGCCACGAGCCGCCACTGGTGTTTACGGAATCAGGCGAAACCAATAGACTGAGGACTTAGTACACCAGCGTTCAAGAAATCGTGCGTGCATAGTATAAACTAAAACATTTTAAGTTTAAAGGTTTTGTATTATATAAAATTCACACAAATGAATAAGACCATAAAATACCTATGTGGTTTTAAGTTTACAAAAAAAGTCAAAATTAAAACCTAGTTAAGTACTTTTAGAGCAGCAGTTCAATTGTTGAAATTTCTTGTTGGTTTCACATTTGTTTCCCACTCACAAGATGTTTGTTTGCTCGAAATCATTTTAAGAATGCGGTAATGGGCTTCCTGAAATTTCCAAATCCGCTATGTAGAAAATTGCACGTAAAGAAAGCAACGAATATCGGCATTTAAATATTGGAGATGGAAAAAATAATACGTGTGTTCTTTCATTCTGTTCTTCATTACTCAGACACTAATACATGCAAAATAATGCCATCTTGGTAAACAAAATTTGATGCAAAATAATTACAATAGTGAAAGAAACAAATGCAAATTTGAATCCGCAACATGCAAAACAAGATATTAGTCCGCAATACCACGTAAGAGAAATTTCTCATTACAACACATAAGGTTCATATTTCGAAAAGCGCTAATGACATAAACAAGGGTCCAGCACTCCAATTCTTTTTGTTTTTCCCATTTTGATTATTTTCCGAAGTGAACTCTAATTATGACATTTTCTAACGGTTGGCGATACTGGAGTATAGGTATTGCCAAACAAATTGGCATATGGAGTTTTCAAATAGCAGGAGCGAGTCACTTCCAGTCCACCTCACATCGTGGCATTAATGACTTGTTTCCGGTGCTTAATGGAGGGTGACAGGTCTGAGGTCCAAGACAATATTTACAACTCTTGCTTCGTCCACTCGTTCCAAAGCATTTTTAAAGTGTCAAATTATTTGGTGATAACTATTGTGTCACAGAGGTTGTTGGCTTAGTCTTGATGCGATGCGCAGAATGGTCTCTCTTGTTACGCAATTTGTTATTGACAATTATGAATTTGAGGATCTACTGATGTAGTTTTTTTTAATTCAGTTCATGAGGTGTACATTTTATAAACTTAGCACAAATAATATCGTACATACAAACAGGTTTATTTACACTTTCGCTATGAAAACGCGATTTGCTGTGCAATTCTTTGAAATTCTTCGCTTCTTAGATGGCCATGAGAAAAACGAATAGAGACATACCATTTGAAGAAAGAAGGTTATGTATTTGAAAACCTAAGACCATTAAGATAAATTATCTCGGAAATGGTTAATATCTCAAAAATTATTTGCCATAATTGTATGTTTTAAAGTTTTACATTTTTTATTTAGTGATATTTTATCTATATCTTCAGGTATGCCAATTATACAGGTCATTCACAATGAAGTAGACCCCGCAGGCTATTTCCAGATATTTCAAGATATACATTTTATTTGTAGTTCTGACTTAATTGAAAACAGTAGAACTGCTTTTGAGAAATTAAATCTTTTGAACAGTTTTCCATGTAAAAACTAGTGCGGGGTGAGAGGAGATTTCTTTTAAATCTGCATAACTTAGTTGTGTTTTTCACACATGACACACATACAAACACAAGTACATTTTTTTCAAAAGATGCTGCTATGCTACAGAAAACTACCAGAGAAATTGAAAATACGTTTGAGGACGCAGGTGATGTAACACTGAATAAATGTAAGTCCGTTAGGGAATTTAGTGACGTACCGGCATGTTGCTTTTTTGGTTGGGGCGATGTAACATAAAGCCAAAGTTCTGTAGTTGAAATCCCAGTTATGGCGTTGAATTTTTCACTCTATCATCCTACGTGGTTTAGGAGTAATATACTAGCTTCTGGTTCCCGAGGTCGCGGGTTCAAATCAAAAGACGATGAATCTTTTTCAGGCGTAAAAGTCCTTAGCATGGCTTCCTTCGGAAGAGAAGTAAAGCCGGTGGTCCCTTGTCATAGATTTGCAGCATGCAAAAGAACCTCAGTGGTCCTGGGCAAAATTAAGCTGTTCTTCACGCCCAATATAGAATGGGACGCTGCGAATCCCAGCAGGTAAACACGGTCCATAAATAAACTCCAGTTTTTCAGTTAATTCTCCCTTTCTGAGTGTTGATTATTTAATGTGAATAAAAATACACATACCGTTTCAACTAGAGCTGGACCAATTCCACGGAGCTCGGAGAGGGCTCTTCGGGCCGAACCTAGTTGGTTCGTCATAACAAAATATGTGGGTGACTCTGGCATGAAGATCATCACTATTAGGAATGCAGACGGGAATATGTTCGTCAGCAGAGCAAGCGCCGTGTAGCTGACAAACGGGCCTGCAGCATACTCGAACATTTGTCCCAGGTTGAGCATCAGTGCCATCAATGCAACTATGGCAAACAAGAAAGAATTTCATTGCACATCTATGCTTTAGGGCAATTCTGTTGTTAAATACGAGGTCTGTTCAAAAAGTTCCGGAACATTTGTAATTTCGTGCCAATGAAGTCTTGGAGCGAAATACGGTTGGCATCCCTGCAGGCACCTGTGTTTGATGTATAACTGGCAAAAGTTTCATTGTTGTATGTATGTTAGTTATAGTTCAGTGCTGTATTGAGTAAAACGTTGTGTCACACAATTAGCGAATTTCGAGATGGCAGAGTTAGAGGAGCAACGCGTCTGCATTAAATTTTGCGTGAAACCCAAGAAAACCTTTACTGAGACACACCAAATGATGCACGAAGCTTATGACGAAGAGTGCTTAAGCCGTACTCGGTGTTACGAATAGTTCACGCGGTTTAAAAATGACCGGGCGGAAGTTAAACATGACCCTCGTTAAGGATGTCTGACGTCATGTTAGGAACTTCAACGAAGACTAACTCTCCCAGAGATGGCAGAAGGGTGCAATTTTTCAGTTGGATCGTCATGAAATCCTGACACAGCATCTTGGAGTGCACGTGTTGCCGCCAAGATCGTCCCACGGCTCTTGAGTCAAGACCAGAAAGATCATCGCCCTGCAATCTGTGAACAGCTTTGGGATTACGCAAATGAAGACGAGATGTTCCCCTGCGGACTTTTTTTTATTTACAAAGTTGAAAACTCCGTTGAAAGGACAAAGATTTGCAACGATAGACGAGATAAAAGAAAATTCGCAAACGGCGCTTCGCGCAATCTAGAAAGAGTTAAATGAAGACTGCTTCCAGAAGTGGAAACGGCATTGGGAGCGGCGTATCAATTGAGGAGGAAGAAGACCATGCACAATAAGTATAAGATAAGCGTAGAAACATTTTGTGGATAAAGTTCCCGAACTTTTCGAACAGACCTCGTATACTAATAATTATTACAAACATACATTTGTCTGTATGTACCTAATTATGACCCATAGAACTCTTCTTGCAAAAACTTAATTATAAGGACATATGGACTGCGCGCGCCTATATGTGATAAACTAAAACTTCTGATATTGTACACTACAATGGCTTTTACAACTCACTCTTGTACAAACTACTTTCCCTGACGCTTATGACTCGTAAGTAACAGAGCGGGATGGCTCAGGCGGTTTCGTCTGTGTCCTGGTTCGATTGCCGTGGCCGACGTACCTGAATAAGGGGATTTTCCGAGAGATTTCCCGAGTCGCCAGGCAAATGATGGGTAGGTTAATCACATCCTCCGAATTTCACATCATCTCCCATCTGGTAACTCTTTCAGAGTAGAACTGTCGGCGGATGTCTTGGCGCTGCATGGCACGATGCGAGGAATATGAATTCCTACAAAGTGATATGTGAATTCCTATAAAATTGGAAGTTGAATAAATTCCTACAAAGTCGCGGTTAGCATTATTAAAATAATTTCAAAATTACAAGATAATACTGTCACCCAATTATCGGAAGGCGCGACCAACTGGCGGCTGGATGAGGCATTCGGCCACGCCTACCCATTTGTCTTATAGCGGCTAATGAAGGGATGGCTGGTAAAACATTACTGGCTGCCTCTTTCCACTTCCCCTGCCATCTGGAACCTTCGGGGTGATGCACTGAAACGCGAGACTTCCAGAAACAGCGATATTCCTATAAAAAGGGGCTGCAGTTGGCGAGTCGGTTGAGTTCTTGGCGAGCAGCGTGAGCAGCGCAAAGTGAGTTAACGGACCGGAAGACTGTGAACGTGCATCAGAGGAGTTGTACGTAATTGGAGTGTAGAGTGGACCTGTGACAGACGGACTGACGAATTGTAATTGTGTGCATTACGTAATTCTGTGTAATCGGCAGGTGTTCCAACTGTAATTCGGTGGAAATAAAGAACATTTTGAGTTTGTGCAATTGGACTTTTAATTTCACGAACCCACAAAGTTACAATACTTTCCCTCCCACTTTGTAAAGATATGGGATTGTGCAACCATGATATTGGTTAATATGTTTAAAAACGTTATCTTGGTCCATCGTCAAAATAATAAAAGTAATGAAAATAAAACCTTACTTATATTTTGATATTTTGCTTCTGTACCACACTTTCTTAATGTATTGAAATCTTGTGGTGTGCCAACTTGAATATTCATACATGGCCTCTTGTATAAATTCCTCTTTCTCATTTCCTAATCCAGAAGGCTCGAAAACTTGATTGGGCACAGCTCCATGTCAACTTTTCTTCACAGTTATGTAATGTTTAAAAAATGCATATCCATTCACCACGAGCTTACTTTTCTCTCTCTGCCTACAATAAATTTCTATAGTGAGTAGGCATGTAAGCCCCAGCAGACTGTCAACTGTTGACAGTTGACTGTAATTGAAAATAGTCAATGACTGCAAGTTATTAGATAAACAGGCTGTTTAGTTCGCTGTGAGTCGGTGTAACTGATCGCGTGTTACCAGAAAAACAGATCTACCAATAAACAAATTTGTAGAAAATAACATTTCCATTTTTCAAACATTTTTAAATAAATAAAATAAACGCTGGTGCGGCAGCCCTAAGAGGGCCAAGGCCTACCAACCCTACTGCCGGCCTCACGCCCACTTACGCAAGGTAGAGGTTGCAGTCCAGTGACTGTCCTCATTTAAACTGTTTTGAGATCATTTCAAATCAGTAGATCTGTGTGTTATTTTCGGTTCAATCTTCTCCGTGCTCGTTTTTGTGGCATTTTCTTGAAATGTTTTTCCCTTATTCAAGGAGTCTCGGAACATACAGCTTTAGAAATAATAATAATAATAATAATAATAATAATAATAATAATAATAATAATAATAATAATAATAATAATAATAATAATAATAATAATAATAATAATAATAATAATAATAATAATAATAATAATAATAATAATAATAATAATAATAATAATAATAATAATAATAATAATAATAATAATAATAATAATAATAATAATAATAATAATAATAATAATAATAATAATAATAATAATAATAATAATAATAATAATAATAATAATAATAATAATAATAATAATAATAATAATAATAATAGTAATAATAATAATAGTAATAATAATAATAATAGTAATAATAATAATAATAATAATAATAGTAATAATAATAATAATAATAGTAATAATAATAATAATAATAATAATAATAATAATAATAATAATAATAATAATAATAATAATAATAATAATAATAATAATAATAATAATAATAATAACAGTAATAATAATAGTAATAATAATAATACTAATAATAATAATAATAATAATAATAATAATAATAATAATAATAATAATAATAATAATAATAATAATAATAATAATAATAATAATAATAATAATAATAATAATAATAATAATAATAATAATAATAATAATAATAATAATAATAATAATAATAATAATAATAATAATAATAATAATAATAATAATAATAATAATAATAATAATAATAATAATAATAATAATAATAATAATAATAATAGTAATAATAATAATAATAGTAATAATAATAATAATAGTAATAATAATAATAGTAATAATAATAATAATAGTAATAATAATAATAATAGTAATAATAATAATAATAATAATAATAATAATAATAATAATAATAATAATAATAATAATAATAATAATAATAATAATAATAATAATAATAATAATAATAATAATAATAATAATAATAATAATAATAACAGTAATAATAATAGTAATAATAATAGTAATAATAATACTAATAATAATAATAATAATAATAATAATAATAATAATAATAATAATAATAATAATAATAATAATAATAATAATAATAATAATAATAATAATAATAATAATAATAATAATAATAATAATAATAATAATAATAATACTAATAATAATAATAATACTAATAATACTAATAATACTAATAATACTAATAATAATAATAATAATAATAATAATACTAATAATAATAATAATAATAATAATAATAATAATAATAATAATAATAATAATAATAATAATAATAATAATAATAATAATAATAATAATAATAATAATAATAATAATAATAATAAATGAGTAGCTACCAGAAACAAAGTTCGATTCGGAAAACATCGGAAGCACTCGATGACGCTGCGTTCACAATATACGTTTGTAAAGGTAGAGTCAGACTGAAAAGTTCAGTGCCATAACCGGGATTCAATGAAAAAACAATTAATTTGTCCAATATACGCTTTGATATCACTCTGACTTCATTTCAAAGCTATTCGATAGATAGGGCTTGGCCCATGAATGGTGGCCGAGCGATTAAACGTATGTGTCTCGTAGATAGACCAACGTGACTTCGAATCCTTGATGTTTTTTCTTGCAGAAGATAAATAATAATACTTTAAATCCACTCACTTATAAAAACGAAAATAACACATTCTTATCTTTTCTAAATAAATGCAATGTTATTAGAAAATTGCCTTAATATTGGTTGTGTAAACGTTCGGGCTCATTCATCTGGTATGAATGGTGGTGGTATATAATGCGAAGTATCCTACTCTCTACCTACTCTAAGTTACTACGTAGTATATAAAGTAAAAATACAGACAATCTGAACAAATTGTAAAGAAAACATACAGTTTTTCCCTGATTTTATAAGTCAAGTTTCAAAACTTTTTTCCGTTTATCGAAAAGCTTTCCAAATATACAAGAAAAATAATGTAAAGAAAATTATATCAGCAATGGAGTACTGGTATTTTTAAAACCATTGTGTAATGTGCTCTCAGGATTCTAAAATACCGGACTCCATGTTTTCCATAAATTCTGAATTGAACGGAACAAATGCATCAGAAAACTGAATGGTCAGAAGCTTAGAGGTATAGGTAGGTTAGATACCGGAGGAGACACCTAGCACCTCAAACCACAATTGGATTTTTTGCACTTACACCCCCAAGAAGAATGGATGAGATAAAGTAACCACAGGAAAAGTATGGGCTATAGGAATAGGCAATGCAAGCGACAGAAATGTGCAAAGTTACCTAACATTACTGGCTTGGCCACTCGGCTGGCCAAGCAACCTGGGGGTGGCTCGGAGCTCCCCTCCAGCGGGAACTTAGGAAAGTTTAAATCGCCAGTGGGAGTTCATATGGCCACCTTCTTACGGAGTCGAGAAGTTGCAAAGCGCAAGCCTCTGTGCCATCTCCCCGGCGTCGGCAGACATATAGCCCCGAAGTCGTCCTATGATGAAAGAGGGAGATGAAATGAGAGGACATGTTGCTGGCAAGGGCAACCCAACGGAACAGCCCATGATCAGAGTAGGCGGCGGCCAATAGAGATCGAACCCGGGACCTTTCGAACATGAGTCTCGCGGGAGACATCTCGTTCGGTTATTAGAAGCGTAAAGTTCTTCATAAGTCCAGTGTGTGCTGATAGTTTTTCGGTCATTTAGTTGAAGTCAATAACTGCTTCTTGTCATAAGATTGAAATTTCTATTAATAACCTAAGCAAGATTATACTTATTCAAATGGGAGTTCAGTAATATAATTACAATCCTGGTACGTTACTGTTATCTGAAATCACTGAAGTGACCTATCTATTTGTATTATGCGGCGTTAGATCTTATACCTCTTCTTTTATCTATATTTTGAATTCCCTGACTTACATTTTATACCAAACGTCAGTAGTGGAGAGGAAAGTGCATGAAAATAGGCTGCTTAGGTCCCTAGTCGAACAGAAGCAGAGATTATAGGAATAAAACACATGAACTTAAGAGAAAAAACCATCAATTATTAATGGTTTGGACCATAAATTATGGCGCTTTCTTTAAGATCTGCGTTTAATTAAGGTGCCAAAGCAGAAGATATCGAAAACACTCCTTTGTTGTTGAATTGACCCCAATTTTATTGATCTGAAAAGAACAAACAATATAAAAGCATACAGAAACTAAACACACTATTTTGTAGAGCACATAATTATCGATTTTTTTTAATTTATGTCCTCCAACGTTAAGTCACATCGGACGATGAATGAAATGGGTGAAATGATGCTTAAATGAGTCCGGGGTCCATGGAGCTTAGAGTTACCCAACATTCGTCTTTCAGGATAAGGGAAAATCCCGGAAAAACTGTATCCAGGTAACTCGCCCTAACTAAGATTCGAACTCGGGACCTCTTAAACGCGAGGCAGACACGCTAATATCTACGCTTCTAATTATCGAATAACACAAAACGCATTGCCAAAACATTTTATTTTGCACGCAAAACTTTCACTTAAAAATGCCAGGACTTGCGGGCTAACCCATAAGTTTTTGAGAACCATGCTTTAAA
>CM060950.1:361059981-361205785 GCA_030765055.1 Mantis religiosa
GAAACGTTTTAAAACAGTAAGAGACAGAATTCTTGAAGGTCCTTCAGACTGCAACTCCATTTTCATCTATATACGAGGGTGAGATACCTTTTTAACTTAGAGATCAGAGGTGATATTGCATTTCCAAGCGCCTGGAAAAGTTGGAAAGTCATCAAAGTTTTTAATGTAGACAAAGGATGGAGAAAAAAGGATTCAACATTTGGAACTAAACAGGAAATACAAATTGGGAAAGGAAAGCAGACAGATGAGGTAACGTAACGGGAATGAGCCAGAAGAAGTGAGGTCTTCATAATTAAAATTGAGAAATGTTGAAAGTGTTGAAAACTAAATAGTTACGATGTAGGTACTACAGATATCGCTAGTCTTTCGAGGAAATTCCTACAAACGTTTTCCAAGAATACTGTAACTAATTTTAATTGTACAAGTGTGGCAATAAATGTTATAAAGTGTTGTCTTTTTTGTAGGACACGAAGGATTCCTCGCAATCCTCATAAAATTCCTGAGATCACCGACCTTATTTCCTGATAATGGCGATACCAACAAGCATCTGGGCAAAGAACTACCCACCGACAGAGTAGCCGAGACAGATAACGCCGACGCCCGCCGCACTTCTTGGAGCACATGTGCTAATACAATCACAGTATTACAACTGGAATAGCAACTTGGATGGAAAGGCAACACATTCAACTTTTTGGAAACTTAAAACCAACATACCTATCCTGCTCGTTAAGGTCTATGCTGATATTGAGAAATACAGTAAAATCTCTCTAAAACGGAGCGTGATCGTTCCGGCATTTATTTTCCGTTCACACAGGTTTCCGTCCTACAGAGAGTTGTGTTTGAATACAAAGAAATTACGAAATAGTCGCACAGATTTACAGTGAAAGAGTAATATAGAATGAAGTGTAAATAATAAATAGGCTGATATGCACTATGTTCTATATTTTCAACTTACGTACAATAATCGTATTTTATCGCCTAGTTTCTGTCTGTTTTCAATTTTCCTTTTCCAGTCTGCAACTGTCTGCATATCTATATCATGTGCTTTACCACACACATCATCAAAACAATGTTATGGCGATGTTTGAAACTCTCGAGGCATCACTGGAATCTCTGAAATGGTTTTTGCCTAATTTTTGCTGTCTCCAAAGCTTGAGTCTGAAGCAATTGTCCAGAAATGGGAATTACTTTAGCGCGTGCACTAACAAACCACTCGAACACTAACTAGCTTTAAATTTCCATACTCTGTAGATTTTGCGATGCGTTTCCATGCCCTACTGTTCCCTTCAACTACACGTCTTTAATTTTTAATGTTTCAAAATCTCATAAATCTGAGATTTCACCACTTTAAACAACGCAGTTAATTCTTTAGCTGGACATTTGTTCTTTTGTGTTCTTCAATAACCTTAATTTTTCCCTCCAGTCTTATGTTTAGAACTCATTTTACAGAATTTATGTACACAAACTATGCTTTTAAAAATCACCAAAGCTCACAGTTTTCTTCCACTCGTACTTGATTGCTTGTAACAAAGAAACCAAGAATGAACACACTACAAAACAGTTGTACCCTTACCATATGTGTTGGAAGAGAGTTGAGAGAGCTAATGGTTTGTTTTCCCTTTTCCTCAAAGGATTACGGTTTATGACTTTAGGTTCATGGAACTTCGTCCAAGCACAGTCACCCTCAAAATTACTTCACTATTTAAAATACTTACGTTGTAACCCCTTACAGAGAAAATAATCTGTTTTAATCATGTTATTTACGCAAATGGTTCTCAAAAGAATTTCCGTTTTCGCGTTAGGCAGTTTTCCGGGTAATATTACATGGAGAATAACTCCGCTCCAATATTTATTTTCCGTTTTTTTTTTCAGGTATCCGGCATATAAGGGGTCCGTTTTAGGCAGGTTTTACTGTATTCTTCCTTCGACCCAGATCTACTAAAATCCATCTGTGAAAGTTCTAGGGTATATAAATGGAAATTTTCTAAGCTTTTCTATATCTGCACATAAATGTAGACTTACTTTCGAGTAAATCGTTGGTATTTTAAAGTTCTTCACACTCATGCCTATCATATCATGTTTTTACGAATATTAGTTTGCGTCAAGTCATTTCCATGATTTTCTCTCACTTCAGAATTAGAAAGGCACAGCCTCGAATAACCCCCTCCCCGAAGAAAAGCACAGTACAAACCTGAAAAGATAAGAGAAAAATAAATTCATGTGTATCATCGCAAAAGAAATATGTTGGCTCTTAAGACATTGTGAAGGTGGCAAAAACAATTTAGCATATTGCAGATAAATGCCGCAAGGAAGTTTACAACAATGTTAAGCTACATTTTTAAGTACAACGGATGGGAATGTACCACGCTTTCACTGTAGATGGTGCTAGTGTAATTCGGTGGGCACGACAATACTGCCACGTATGCATAGGGGGAAAAAAGGAAAAAAGGAAAATTAAAAAAAAACACGTAAAATGTTAAGTGATCCCCGTAATGTAAAAGTAAGAGTGTCTGTGAATGGGTGAAAAGAAGTGGTAAATGAAATGAAAATGCCGTGAATAGAAAATCTAAGGCTATTCAATGATAATTAGTGTTAGAGCAACGCAAACTCATTTATCGTGTGCTTTGAGTAGTCCTGGTTGCTTAATAACTTAAGCTATATACTCGATGTTAATGAACTACACCGAAATAATTTTAGCGACTGTAGAAGTGACTAATATAAGTAAGTTGAGATAGGCAATAATGCATGGTCTGCAGCTAAACGTAACGCATTTGTGTTAAACTTAATTGGCATTAGATGCTCATAAGTTGGTATTTAAATCAAGTGGGTGAAATTATTGGATTAAAGTGTCTAAAACTGTTTCCCGAGAATAGATATAGCGATTTTTAGTAGCTCGTTATTGGCGTTCTCAAGATTGAATGCCTCAAAGATCACTCAACTCTCGAACTTATCAACTGCCAGTGCTCCACTGAACAGCGATTAACCGCCTTCTTGAGTCATAGAGCTTACTCTACGGGCATGTCTACAACTACCCTGGTAGCCCAATTCGTAGCGCTGAAAAGTGGTGTTCCAAAGGTCATTGGTTCGGTTCCTATCCTGTAGTTAATTTTTTCCTTCGTCCTTTTAATACGAAAATCCTAATAGGAAGAAATGGCGTGATTTTAACCAATTGCGCGAATAATAAAGCATGTGAAGTTATTTGACATACTCAAGAAATTTTGGACAGAATGGGACAGTTGTTCCATCGCCGCTGTCAACTTTGCATTGAAAACGCAGGCCGCCATTTCGAGCAGTTCCTGTAAACCTGACGTAAAGAGTTGCATTTCCTTTTTATTTTATATAAGTTCATTCATCATTTAAAGCAACTCCCATTTAGGCGTACACATATGAAAGTATTAAGCAGGATTCAACCTTTGTATAAAGAATTGTAGTTAATTGCACTACAACATCAAATTAAAATGTGAAATACCTACAATTATACTAGAATTTAAAAATAGGCAAAATATATACGAACAAACAAACCAACAAAAAAATAATCTGAAAAAGACTCGAACTAATTTACCTTTCACTTGAAAGCTAATATCATAACCATTGCGCCAGAAGGAGCGTTCCGACAAGCCTCTTCATTTTCGTGCCTTGTGCGTTCCAGTGGTATCATCATTAGCAGTGGCGTACTACCACTTTAGAAACTTATAGCCGTAACTTCCACATTTGAACCAACAAGCCATAAGTCTTAAATTACTTGTTTAACATATCTCCACTTGCTCTGAAAATATTTCGGTGTAGTTCATTAACACACTGTATATTAAAAAACTAAATCTAATCCAACTTCATGTTAATCAGAAACCTAAGCTAGTACAATCAATCATACGTATTGTTCAGAAATGGTTTTGGTGTTACCAGAAGGCAAGGGAGCATTTATATCTGATTTTTTTTTAATTTATATCCTTCAACGTTAAGTCATATTGGGCGACGAATGAAGTGAGTGAAATGATGCTTAAATGAGCCCAGGGTCCATAGAGCTCAAGATTTACCCCATATTCATCTTTGAGGGTAAGGTAAAACCACGTGAGAAACCTTATACACGTAACTCACTCTGACCAAGTTTCGAACTAGGGACCCCTTGAACGTGAGGCAGACACGCTACCATCTACGCTACCGAGACGAGCGATAACTGCTTATATTTCTTTATTAGCACGAATGTGTATTACTTTGTTGACCAAATATAGATCTCCTATAAGAACAATACACATAACATTAGCTGAAGTATCTTAAATCTTGTAACAAATTAGGCAAAATACACAATGCAATACCTGAAAGAAGACAACATATCGGGTTTCGGTTCCTGCGTTCGGTCGGACATGAAGGGAAATGGCGTGATTTATTGATATTAGCATGTGATTTTCACATGAAACAAATGTTTGTTAACAAGGTAAGGTGGAAGTTAGCACCGTCAGAAGCGTTGACATATCCAAAACATATTATAGTATTGTAATGACAATTACGTGATGTAGTTACTCTTGAGTTTGTCCTTGGCTCTCACCAAGGCGGCCCGCGTTCGATCCCAGGTGATCGCAAAGCGGAATTGGTGGTGGACAACTCGGAGCTGAGCCGGGTTTTCTCCGAGATCTCCGGTTTCCCCGCCATCTGATTCCACCGTTGTAGTAAAGGCGGGCGTTAAACACTACACATTTCATTTTCATTTTGGGTTTGTCCGTCGGACTTCCAAAAAAAAATTCGCAAACATTGTTACTATGGCTTACATATAAAATGCAGAACAGCCTCTTTGAATATTGTTTATTATGAATGAAGTGCGCAAATGAACTACTTAAATTTATGAGTCCTATAAACAAAGGAACAGTGAGTGGCTAGTCTAAGGGGAACTGAATTTTCACATAGACAAGGTTACCAATAGAAGCTAAGTCCATGCATATTTTCAATCTGCATATTTTAAGGCACCAAATAATATATTTCTAATTAGGAAAAAAATAATACGAGGGCGAGTCAATAAAGACTGAGCTTTGCTTTTTTTTTTTCACCACGGACAACAATGACACACTGGAAACAATTTTGCATGATGCCAATGGATCAGCTCTGATTGATGAACAAAGCATACGCTTGCTTGTGCATGTGTCTGTACGCGGAGACGATCAAAGTAGGTAAATTCGCCAGCCATCTACAGAGGAAACTGGACGTGTTACACGAAGAACAATAGACTGCATTGAAGTTTTGCTTTCGTTTGCACAAACCCGGTATGGAAGCTTACAGAATGTTGCAGGAGGCGTATGGTGATGATGTTCTGGTACAGCACAGAGCACTTTGATGGTTCAAGCAATTTAAAGAAGGCCGTGTTTCAATAACAAAGCAAGGTATCCCATCAACAGCAATAAATGAAGCCATAATTAACACAGCTGGCATCATTGTTCGTGAATACCGACAAATAACAATTGAAAAACATGTTACAGATTTCCCATGGCAGTGCATAATCACTTAAACATTACACATGTATGTGTGAGGTGGGTGCCAAGATTATTGAACCCTGAATAAAAGTTGATGCGGCTGGAAGTGTGTAGAACTTCCAACGTTTGGTTGAGATGCCTGGGGATGCATATCTGAATTCCATTATTACAGTCTTTCCCTGTCCAAAAAAGGAAGTAAGGGGAAAGCGGTTTGCTGGTTGAGGCCGTCATGAAGAAGCCTGGGGCGGTTATAAAGATGTCAAAAGATGGTTTCCAGCACGTGTTCCAGAACTGGCAGAAGCGTTGGGTAAAGTGCACATTCAACTCAACGAAGAATACTTTGAAAAAAAAAAAAAAGAAAGAAAAAAGAAACACACATGCCAATTTGGACCAAGACTAGCGTGTTTTATGTGTAAAAGAATTCTCAGTTTTTATCGACTTGCCCTCATTTACGGTATTTACGTGCATATTTCTGAATGTTTACATAGCGCCTCCCTTTCTCTGCCTAATAGGGTAAAAGTAGTCATTTTTGTTATAGAGTATTAATACAAAGACAACTACATTATATTCCAATATTTATCTTCAATTATTCTTAATGTAATAATAATAATAATAATAATAATAATAATAATAATAATAATAATAATAATAATAATAATAATAATAATAATAATAATAATAATAATAATAATAATAATAATAATAATAATAATAATAATAATAATAATAATAATAATAATAATAATAATAATAATAATAATAATAATAATAATAATAATAATAATAATAATAATAATAATAATAATAATAATAATAATAATAATAATAATAATAATAATAATAATAATAATAATAATAATAATAATAATAATAATAATAATAATAATAATAATAATAATAATAATAATAATAATAATAATAATAATAATAATAATAATAATAATAATAATAATAATAATAATAATAATAATAATAATAATAATAATAATAATAATAATAATAATAATAATAATAATAATAATAATAATAATAATAATAATAATAATAATAATAATAATAATAATAATAATAATAATAATAATAATAATAATAATAAATAATAATAATAATAATAATAATAATAATAATAATAATAATAATAATAATAATAATAATAATAATAATAATAATAATAATAATAATAATAATAATAATAATAATAATAATAATAATAATAATAATAATAATAATAATAATAATAATAATAATAATAATAATAATAATAATAATAATAATAATAATAATAATAATAATAATAATAATAATAATAATAATAATAATAATAATAATAATAATAATAATAATAATAATAATAATAATAATAATAATAATAATAATAATAATAATAATAATAATAATAATAATAATAATAATAATAATAATAATAATAATAATAATAATAATAATAATAATAATAATAATAATAATAATAATAATAATAATAATAATAATAATAATAATAATAATAATAATAATAATAATAATAATAATAATTTCCTTAAGTAGGAGTAAGACAAGAATAGTATAGGCTGGTCCCATAGCTCAGTCGTAAGTTCCCAGGTTCGATTCCAGGCAGATGCTGGGGAGTTTTCTCCCACTAAGATGATTCCCCAGTTTTCCCAGAGTCTGAAAGTATGAATGAGAGTCCGAATGTGTGCGTGATCTAATGATAAAAAAAAAGTACCTGCAACCCAAGTTTACGAGTTAACACCATCGCTACGATATGCCCCCCCCCCCCAAAGAAAAGGAAAACGGCCGCAGCTATGACCATATTAAGTTAAAGGTGGGGTATAAATGCAAAACACAGCGTAAGCTTTTTTAGTCAAACTTACAAATAACACTACTGACTTAGAAAAATTTTGACCATTTCTTGGCAGAGAGCAGCGCTCTTCAGGGCAAAAAACACGCAGTGGCTACCTCTCTCGCGCTGCCGACTTTTCCTGTCAACTTCCACTTCCTTTCAACCAAATACAAATGAGTTTTAAATGTGATTCAGAGCAGTGGCGGCTCGTGGCTGAAATGATTGGGGGGGGGGGGCGCGGAAACGGCTTTGCTTGCTAAGTATTGACAACAATAAATTATTACACCTGTAAATTTTAAGAACCTTTTTCTTTTTTAAATTCTTCCGCTATAACCTACGGAAATAGTGCTTCTCAAGTTGTAATAACACCTGAGAAATAAGTACAAGAAGCCTAACACAATCTTTGCCCAAAGCTGCTATGCATACAACATAGTTATAAGAGGATGGTATTAAAATATCATTCAAAGTCACCCAAATACAGAAGTAATGTTCGCCACATAAGCTGCCACCTCACCAGTGTAATTTTTTTCCACATACTCACACGCACATCCCTGTATGTACACACATTAATACTCGTATTCTGCATTTGTTCAGTTTATCAGGAATTACACTTTTGTTCTATTTATATACAAAATCAAGTCTTCTATTCTTTAATTTAATGATATCTTCTATCACTCGTTTATCAAAATCCTGTATGTTACTGATAAGGGCCTTATTTATTGATAGCATTGCTAAAGCGTTGAGTCTGTCGTTTGTCATTGTATCTATTTCTTAAAAGCGTTTTTATCCTTTTCAGAGTGCAAAAGCAACGTTCAATTTCGCAGTCATCATCGGCATTGTTGTGATAATTTTCAAAAGTTTTGTGACTTCACTGAACACTGACGAAAGGTTATTTTGTATATGAACTGCAAAAGTTTCAACGCTCCTTGAATGTTAAGGTCATTTCGTCTGTAAATTTACTCCAATTCTGTACGGAGTGAAACGGCACTCTCTTCCTCGAGTGGATTAATTAAATGATAAAGGAATATATATATAACAAAAATCTTGTGTATATTGTCAAGTTTGTGACGGACCCTGAAAAAGGTCATTTCGTTCCTCTTTGTAGGACGGACGCAGACATAAATTTTTATTGTGGCAACCGGTGTTTATTTTCAAGCCTAGTTTTGACAGGAGAAATCGTGGGAGGTCTAGAAAGATGGGAGAGAGGTTGTTTCCGTAAAAGAGACGCCATATGCGTTCTATCAACCAACTAATTAGAAATAATAAGCTGTAGGGGTAAAAGTAAACTGTGTTTCGCCTACCCGGGAAACGGAATCCAAAGTTAGTTGGCGTCTGGGGGCCCAACTGAAAAGTCGTATGATAGTACACGGGAGAAACCGCGTCCACCAAAGTGTTGGTGTATGAGTGCCAAACTAAAAATTTGTGTGATGATACGCGGGAAACAATCACGCCAGCGCGAAGCCAACCATTCAGAGTTCGGCTAGCCAAACTGTATTTCAAAGGTAATTGAAATATAACCAATCGTCATAAGAGAATAAAACTGTGTTTCTTTCCAAGCCAAGTACCCAAATTGATTGACCCAAAACACCCTGAATCAAGAGATCCTTGCTACAGATCCTATATTCATGAGCTTTAGGATAACTCCAAGAGCAACCGCGGACTTCGACATTCCAAATCTTCATTGACGAGGCTCACGACGGAAGAGTCACCTTGCAGCAGTTTTTCTTGCTACAGAAATGGACAGATTGCACCACTCGTGTTACCTACTATCTACTGATTTCAAATAAAATATTTTAATTTGGAAAAAAAAAAGTTTTAATAGTTGTGCTACTCTAGATACCTGTTACTTTTCATTTCAGCCATGTCATTACTCATTAATTCTTCCCGAAAACTTGCGCGAAATTAATGCGAATTTATGGTAAAAAAACACAAAACTACACCAATTAAAATTATTAATGCGAATTGTATAAATAATTGTCACCAGAAAATCTTGCTTCTGATTATAAGCAAATCCATCTGTAACAGTAATTGTGATGACGTCATACACCACCTTGGTATCTCCAACCCTTATACATTCCATATTTTTTCTTTTCCTTGACATTCTACACATACGTTTTTGTGTACTTCATCAATACTAAGTGTTTCCTTTCCCATCTGCTGTTTAAATATAAGGATGTCACTCCGTAACTTTACAACATCTCTCCTCATCTTTTGAAGTTACTGGTACAAAATGTCCATATAGGGTAGCAAAATGATAATTCTATAATATTTATATAGATAAAGATAATAATTTAATATATATTTATGAAAATTCAAATTCTACATTAACATTAAGAACTATTGGACATCAATGATACTGGAGTTATGAATATTGCGATTTTACAGGATTCGGTGGAAAAATTTTAACCAAAAAATAAAATTTGAATCTTCAAGAACCCTTCTGTAGCTACTGGCTTCATTTATTGTGGTTGTATTAGTGCACCTCTCTTCAATAATTTCGAAACTATCTTTCAGATTTTCTATGTTTGTGTACACAACATTGACAGTACGAATGTTGTAATACCATCTCGTTAATGCAACTCTGGGCAATCTTGCCTATACTACTTTCTCTAAAATATCACATCGCAAAGAGGAATTAATTGGAAAAAAATACTGGAATACCCGACAGTTATGAAAAGAACATGCACACCTGGGAATTGCCGTTTCTTGTCTTTTGTATGATTACATTCAACTGGTAAGCATAGCAGTTGACAAAGTACATACGCATAAGTATATGTTTCCCTTATTTTGGCCTGTACTCTACCAGTGCTTTCACTCATAACTCTGGCACCTTAAAGGTTTGAGCAATGAGCTTTTCTTTGTTATTTCCAAGAGGCGAGTAGATTTCATTCCTTATACACCTTGTCAGAGATTCCGCAACTCTTCCTTCAGGATTCACAAAAGCCCACAATCTCTCATATACGGATTCCTCATATGCATAACGGAATACCGAAACCACCTGAAAGTGATTTGAAAAGTCAGTTGTCGCATCACACTGAGTGGCAACAAATTCAGAAGCTCGTATCTGTTGCTCTATTTCTTCCCTACAGACTTTCAACATGCAGTCTAATAGTTCATTCTGCACTGTTTTCGAAGTTCCTCTAAATACTGTGGCTGTTTCGAAATGTTCCTTCGTTACTGTACTCAGTACAGCTGTTTAATCAATGGGACCCCTGTACACCCCTGGATTAGAAGAAGTAACAGACTCGTGTCCTAGTAAAGGCAGTTTTCAAACACATCGCAAAACTTGACACCTGGAATAAGCCTTTTTAAAATATGTCTACTTTTGCTCGCTTGAATGTTATGTTTCTTAACATTTTCTTCAAACACGAAGTCAAGTCATCGTGCAATGTTTTGCTTTCCTAGGCGTGACAGATCTACCACACTATTCATATGGTGCACTGAATATTCATGTTTTTTTTTTCTGTTGAATGTTTTATATCACTCAACCCCTTAAATGCCCACAAACAATTGACATATTTAGGATAAACAAAGCACACGGATAGCAGAAAAAGAACTTGAGAGCTTCGCAACCACAGATCCAGTCACATTTGCTCACCTTAGAGTTAAGGTATTAAAGTGCCTCTTAAACACTCGGGTTTTATTTTTCTCAGTTTCTACTTTTTCTAATAAGAATTCGGGCTCTTTGTACATTTTCTTCAAGTGTCAGCCTTGAAAATTGCAATTCCAATAGTGATTTTAGAGAGTTATCCATCACTCTCTAGTCACTGGATTTTATAAAGCCACCTGTAACACTCTGTTAATGTTCCTAACTCAAAAAAAAAAGACACTCAGATAAGAAACCCGTGCATTAAGCACAGGCGCAAGTCCTTCTCCCACTCCCTCGCCACGTTCAGAGCTGCATGCCCTCCGTTATGTGGAAATGCAGCAGGCCAGCGCTATAGCTACCGCGCCGAGCCATTTGTTGTAGGCATGAAGACATCAGTTTTACCACCCTATGAAGCGTTCTCCTATTTAAAAATAAACTGTCCCTAATAGTCGTAAGGCCATGGTTTATTTAATTCCGAAAGACTTTTAGAGGGGGACGCCTTGGCGCGCATATGACGAACCGCCCCTGCAACTCAGACTTTTACTGGGTTTGCTTTATTGGAATCTTTTTCCCACAGATAATACGCATAGAATTTGGCAGTAAGCCTGGGTTAAAATTATAATTATTAATGAAAAATTATTGGTTGACCTTAAAAGTTTATTACATATTTAAAAAGTGATTTGAAAAGTAAACGGAGTTTATATTTTAGAAGACAGATGTAATTTACGCTGAAAAATCAACTGAGGACTGAGGAGTCAATCTTTGGTTAGATTAGGTTATAAATATGTTACCAAATGTCAATAACTTTTAAATATTTATATACCTACTATACTGGTCGCCAAACTAGAATGTGATTGACAGTAAGTAACCACATGGAAGAATGCTCTAAATAAATAGGAGGGGATGAGTACGTCCTAACGGTTGTCATGGTAACTATTAGAGGGACCAATTAGAGTCGAGACGTTTCCATGCCAATGTTAGACGCTAAACCTTGGTTGCCGATATTCTAACACGTGCTTAGCAGGACTTGCGAGCGAGTGAGTTACGCAAACGCTGCAGTAAATACAATACCTAGGTTTTTATTTCTCTTCTGATAACGCTGCATAAACAGAATGCCCTCACAGTTAGAGATCCTGTACTGGCAAGTTACTTTGCATTTTGTTTGTTGCAATTCGCCTTGGTTTACGTGTGTGTGAGTTCGTGTATCTGTGCGCGTGTTGTGATCATTTGCAATTGTGTTTAATAAATGTTTAATTATGTCAAAATATAGTGACAAGCGAAAACCTGAACGTGCTCGGGAACCAAATAAAACTATATTTGGTAAAGGTATTCCAATTAAAGGACATACACGGGAAATAATATGCTCTGTGAGAGAATACTTCGAAGAGGAGAAATTGAAAGGGGAGTCTAGTATTCCATTCTCTAAGTGCTTAATAGGACTGCCCGTGCTGTAGGTATCAGTAAGTGCATTAAGGTTAAGATTGGGAAAGAAAAGTATTTTAAAGAAGAAAGACATTGGGGTATAAATTAGAAGCTCCCGAAAAAAATTATGTAAGCGGCATTTTTCCTACTTCAATAAACATCAAAAGGTCACAGGTATGCCTCTTTTGTTACGACGATCTTTACATTGATGTGTTCTTGCATGTTCTAGCGTTTGCATGTAGATCCACGACTGTACTATTGTCTTTGTGTACAGCATTATAAATAATTTAATAATAATAATAATAATAATAATAATAATAATAATAATAATAATAATAATAATAATAATAATAATAATAATAATAATAATAATAATAATAATAATAATAATAATAATAATAATAATAATAATAATAATAATAATAATAATAATAATAATAATAATAATAATAATAATAATAATAATAATAATAATAATAATAATAATAATAAATAATAATGATAATGATAATGATAATGATAATGATAATGATAATGATAATGATAATGATAATGATAATGATAATGATAATGATAATAATAATAATAATGATAATAATAATAATAATAATAATAATAATAATAATAATAATAATAATAATAATAATAATAATAATAATAATAATAATAATAATAATAATAATAATAATAATAATAATAATAATAATAATAATAATAATAATAATAATAATAATAATAATAATAATAATAATAATAATAATAATAAATACCCATTGCAGTCGCAAATGAATCACCTTCGCACGCGTAATCCTATCGCGCTCTCCACGTGGCAGCAATAAGCGGCAACGTCACCTCTCTCTCCGTACGAAATGTCAATCACTTTCTAGATTGGCGACCAGTATAGCTGTATAGAACGGCTATAGCCGGTTACCTATTACACTAAAAATTAAGCACAGAAATGGTGCAAATCACATTGTATACCTATGTTTCAATAACGAACTGTGATACACCTAAACAAAATATATAACATTTTAGTTGATAAAAATTATATAAGTGTTCTGCAAACAGGAGTAATTGGACACTAACTTAAGTCTGGGAGTATTAACCTGGCACTTGACAACCACGTCACTCAGAAAGCTCATAAGGGGCAAGTAAGGTGGCTCGCCTTATCGCATCCAATAGTGTCACAAATACATCACATGAGTAGATTGGACACTAACTTAAGTCTCGGAGTATTAACCTGGCACTTGACAACCACGTCACTCAGGCAGCTCATAAGGGGCAAGTAAGGTGGCTCGCCTTATCGCATCCAATAGTGTCACAAATACATCACATGAGTAGCACATGAGCAGAGTGTCGTCACCCACGTTCCCATATATGCGTGCATTCCTCAGTTGTTTCCGGCTTCTGCCTTCTGCGTGTTTTGCCGTTCGCAATAGTACATTGTTATAAGTGCAGAGTGAGGGATTGTAATTTGTGGGCGAATTACAACAGTGTACTTAGAGGTATTCTAGTTTAATTATTTTAAATTGCTCATATTGGGAAGAGGAAGAAGATAGCTTAGGAGTGGAACCACTAGCAACGTACAGCGAGTGAAAAAGGCGGCAACGCTGCGGCAGAGTGGCAGACAGGCAACTATAACGTCAAGTGCCAGATTAGTTCTCCCAGACTTTAAGTTACACATGTAATGCACAACTGGACTATGGATATTAAAATAAATATTAGTGAACTTGGCTTTAAATTTCTGATAGGCGACAAATTCTCCCTTTTAATTTCAGTTCTTCCATTTAAGCCGCCGCTCCAATTCTTTAACTGAAATAGCCATGTCGGTGGCCTTTTATCTGTGAGACATATTATCTCTCGGCAATGTTAACTCGTATACGCTTATCATTGGGTTTCGGGACTTTCCTTGTGTTTTATACATTAGGTTACACACACACACACACACACACACACACACACACACACACACACACACACACACACACACACACATTCAGCTTCCAGAAGGAGGGAAGGATAAAAATAATCTTGGTTAATGAGAAATATCCATCGCCCAACTGGGAATCGATCACATGCTTCATTGCCTGAAGTAGAGTTTGTTGCTACCCCGATTCGATCCAGTAGGCATTGCATCATATGTAAATTTACCCAGTCAGAGACATCAGAATACCTTCCCCACGTGGAGCAAATCACGTGATATGAGCTGGTTCTAGTTTACTGGTGTGAACACCTTAGTTGCGAAGGCATTCTAATTATAAAATGGACTATGCATATAGATAAGGGAAAACAATCATATGACACGGTATGAATCTTTGAATTTGTTTAACTGGGAGAAATATTAACCAACAACTGGTAGCATGCAAATCAACATAAAAACGTTTAACTTAAATTTCTTTGAAATTCAGTTATCTGTGAAATGTTTTCATAGGTGCAAATGACAAACACTAAACTATTCTCATTCGATCTAGCTATCATAAGCTTATCGTTCGCATCAGACATGGGATTCAGTGCACAGATTTGTTTTCTTCAAAGAATAGCGAGGCAGGGATGGGCTCACATCTATAAACTTCAAATTTGGATATTTTAATTATTTTTACATACTTGTTCGCACTATTTTGTGGCATATGGAGCAACTTGATCGAATCACGTAGAAGTGCTAGGTTAGACGTTTCTACTGAAACTTATCCTTCTGCATACGTATCTAAAATAGTTTTGTTTATCAACTATTCATTAAATTCATAAAATGTTTGAACGATTTAGTCCACTAAACCTAAACGTTAACCCACTAAACCTCGTTAAAGTATACATTACATTAACATTAGCATGAAGCTTGTTGTATTAGCTAAATAATTATATAACAGATAAGATCTAATGCACTGCATTACCTACCTGCCGCCGGGGCAAAAACTTCTAGTCTGAATGGCATGTGTACTTATTACTACCATTTGGATGCTTATTACATGTTTGTATGCCTTGTAGGTTATGTCTGTATTGCAACAACATTTCTATACATATAACTCCAAATTTTAAAAGTGAACGCATAGGTAAGTGAATCTGCCATGTTAACCGTTGGTAACACGGGGTGATCGCAGCGTGAGTAGTGTTAAGGGTTGGAACTAAAATGTGAAAAGTCGTGGTCCGAAATGCGCACATTGCCGCTGTGTAATTCATACCCAGGCTCTGTCATGTGAGATAGGAGACGCCGCGACTGGCCATTGAAGATCTGGGAAGTTCCGGTGCCGCATAAAGGTTCGCAAAACGGGCGGGGGTGAAAGCTACATTTCGAGCGCTAACAAACTATGTGAATTACTTTAAATGTCGCCAATATACTTATTTTGGCTGCCGTGTTGCATACTAACTAATATGAAATAAACTCTGTTTAGTTCAAAATTTAATAGCTGTTGTATTATTTTACTGCTTATGAAGCCATTTCCGTAATGACCTATTTTGTACCTTATTTGAGCTCAATGTACGATATGAATAAGGCACGACGTTACATATTTGAACGAAATAAGTGTTTTAAAGCTTTAACGGTATCGAAGCCAAGTGAAATTAAGTCTGAATAAAATGTTCATCCATTTGTGAAATTGTAAAGATTTGAAAGACCTGCGAGGACGTATGGGCAGCAAGAAGAAACAGAATGGATTTTCACAAACACCTATTGGTAAGTAAGAAATAGCATGTACAGATACTCCAAAAAGTATTCGTCTAATCATAGAACATAATAAGTACAATCAGAAAAATATAGATAAGAAACGCACAATAACTATTTCCTTACATCGGTTGATGTCTAGATTTAAAAATAAAACACAATTTGGGTTCATATATTGCTTAGTTAGTGAACATCTCAACGTCATTTAAAATCATATCGCATTTGATGCCAAACAAATATTCGTCTACAAACAACATCCCAGGTATGGTGCCTCGCTGACAGCATCAAGTCATTTAAAAAAGTAAAATCTTTTCAAGAAATTGGAGAAACCATTGGATCACCTACCATTACAGTGAAGACTATTATATACATGTTTGATCACAACAACATTTACGAAATCAATCAAGAAGCGGTCGTCCTGCAGTTCTATCCAAGATGGAAAAAGGACAGTTACTTAGAGAAGTCAAGGATAATCCTAAACTAAGTGCTCCAAAACTTGCTGTTGCGGTTCAAACACACAAAGGAAAGTCCATTTCAGCACAAACTATAAGAAACATGCTTTATGAAGCTGAGTATGGAGGCCGAACAGCCCGTAGAAAACCATGCATCAGTAAAATCAATAGAAAGAAGCGAGTGGCTTTTGCAAAAGAACCTAAATACGATGGGCTTGATTTCTGGAAGAAGGTTGTATTTACTGACAAGAGTCAATTTGAGCTCTTTAAGTCAAAAGGGCGAGTAATAGTGTGGAGAAAAAAGAATTGTGAGCTTGAGGAGAAAAATATAACAGCTTCAGTTAAACATGGAGGCGGTTCAGTACTTATCTGGGGCTACATGAGTGCAAATGATGTGGGGAATTTGTGTTTTATTGATGGAATTATGAACCATAAGGTTTATATAAACATCTTAAAAGCATATCTGTCTAGAAGCGTCAACAATATGGATCTTGCTGAGGATTATATTTTCACACAAGATAATGATCCAAAACACACAGCTCTAGATGCAAGGTTATGGTTGTTGTATCCATTGTCTCCACGATGGATGTCGACACCACCGCAATCCCCAGACATGAATCCAATAGAGAATTTGTGGAGGATACTGGACAAAAATATTAGGAATCATCAGATATTTAATATAAAGGATTTAAAGAACGCTCTACTAGAGGAATAGCATAAAATTATAGTGGAAACAAAATCATTGGTGGAATCCATGCCAAGGAGAATGCAAGAGATTATAAAGAGGAATGCAGGGCCTACTAAGTACTAACCATAATATTCTACACCATTTTCAGTATGCAGACGAATACTTATTTTGCATCCTATATTGCATATCTTTACTTTTGAATGTTTAACTATGTTTATATGAATAGATACTATATGTTTCTTTATTGTATTCTCTTTTGCACTAATCAATAAATAAGACAGTGTCCCTGCTTTACTTTATTCTGATGATTTTCCACTATCAATACATCCTTAAACATAAACTCATGCATTAGACGAATTCTTTCTGGAGTAACTGTAGCTAAATACCGAAAATTAATATCATGAGACAGCCTGAAGTGTGCCTTCATACATATTCATGTATAGTTAAATTCTTTAGATTCATGTAGCACTTTATAATGGATATAAGATGTTTTACGTTAGTTTAATTAACCTTGTTACTTTATTATTGCAGTGATGAGTTTTTTTTTGTCTTTCAGGGTCATCTCAAGCTACCAGGAATACAATGGCAGAAATCGAAAGTGCAGGATTATTGGATATTGTGTATGTTTCTTGTTTTGGTGATGTGCAGTGATCTTCAGGAACATTAGTAATGTAGCACAAATCTTTCTTTCCCGCGTATAGATCTATTTAATGTGGCATATCAAATATTTCTTCAAGTTTCAGTTTCATTTCATTTCAGTGGAAAATTTAACAAAAACTTTGAGGAATACTGTGACCAACATGTTCTAAACTTTTAGGAAAAGTGAAGTTATTTTAGGCAGTTGATTGGGTATATTAGTTTTTGTGTTAGTAGTTTTACATTTAAAATATTTGAGTCATATATAAGTCCATGTAAGGTAAGTAATATCCAGTTTTAATTACTGCAAAAATAGCTGTGAATTTTCAGATATACAAAAACTTTGGCTGCAGATTTGCACAGAATTCAATTCTCTTTGATTTCAGTAGAATTTCTTTGTTTATAATCTTCGTTTACATATAATCTAGGCGGCTTAAATTAAAATCTTTGGGCGAGATGCTTGATATGAATTTTATAAACTATTTATTTAAATTGCAATGATAAGTATGAGGGCTGTTCAATAAAGAATGATCACAATTTTTTTTTTTGACAACGTACCTTTACTCATCCTCATACTTTTGATGGTCCTTCTCAAAATAGTCTCCCCTGAATGTGATGCACTTGTCCCAGCGTTTCTGCCAGTCTTCAAAGACATGCTGGAAACCATTTTTTGAGAGATCCTTTAAAATCGCCTACGCAGCCTTCACCACTGCTTCTGATGATGGACAATGCCTCCCACGAAGGCGTTTCTTCAAGTTAGGGAATAGAAAAAGGTCACATGGGGCTAAATCGGGACTATAGGGAGGGTGAGGGATGCACTTCACGTTGATTTTTGAAAGATATTCAGCAACAACAAAGGCAATATGCGGTCACACATAATCTGGTGCAGCATCCAGGCTGCTTCACGGAAATGTGGTCTTTTGCGCCTGATATGGACTTGCAATGTTTTCAGGACATCCCTATAGTATTGTCCAGTTACTGATGTATGCACAGGTACAACATGCTAATAAACCATTCCATGAATATCAAAGAATGAGATGACCATAACTTTCCCAGCAGAAGCAACCACTTTTGCTTTTTTTGGGGGTTGGTGATGAAGGAGATTTCCTCAATGAGCTTTGCTGTTTGCTCTCAGGATCAAAATGATGTAGCCAAGTTTCATCAGCAGTGATTACGTTTGAAAGAAACTCTGGATCTTCCTCTAACATCAACTTTAACTGCATGCAGAGCTGCACGTGAATGTCCTTTTGTTCGGGAATCAATAGTCTTGGAACCCATCAAGCACAAACACGTCTCATGTGTAATGTTTGTCACCAACGTGTGGGTGGCACCCAATGAAATGTTTATTACTTCAGAAAGTGATCTTAAGGTAATTCGTCGATCTTCTCTCACAATGGCAGCAGCAGTGTTGATGTTTTCTTCCGTAAGAGCAGTAACTGGAGCACCGAGTCCACCTTCCTCTGAAATTGATTGTCTCCCCTCTTTAAGCATTTTAAACCACCTTCGAGCTGTGCTGTAGGGAAGAACAGACTCTCCATAGGCCTCCTGTAACATTGTATAGGCCTCAACTGAAGATTTGTGGAGACAAAAGTAGAATTTCAAAGCCTCATATTGTTCGTATGTTACCTCGATTGCAGCGGTAGGTGATAACTGAACATGTCTGAACTTGCCTGGTTCTCACAGGTGGGAACCAGGAGTACCAACAATGAAACTACTACGGCGTGTTTGTCTCATATTAAGCTAACAGAATATAAGATTGAATTTTAGTGCGAAAAATTATGACCGTAAACAAATTATGATCATTCTTTATTGAACAGCCCTCGTATTTTGAAGAATTAGGTTCTCTTAACCTTACTCATCAGTGTATATCTACATCATTGATAAAGAATGTCACATCTTTTAACAGCAATTAAAAATATGGTCTGATATTCCATAAACCCAATCTGTTCTATCTTGTTTAATGCAGTAATCACTATGTAATATTATTGTACACACTACACCAAATTATGTACCTGAATAACCATCTTAGAAGAGATCTGGTGGGATTAGAATTAATTTGAAAAAGCTTTACAAGTTTTTAAATGTAATTATGCATTGCAAGAAATGATTAAAATGTCATGTGTCATCATCATCATCATCATATGCCAATTTTACTTTTATTTCTAGTATTTCAGTTATTCTTAAAACATGTACAATGTCAGCTGTAGCTAGGACCTAAAGACAATCCTCTTCCTTGTTAATATATATAAAACAGTGTCGAGGCCTAACACTTGGTCTTTTGCAATATAGGGTTACCATGTTTTAAGAATGACCTTGAGTACACTTGACATTAAAGGCACATATTGTTGAGCATCTCATATATCGCAGCACAATTGGGACAAATGGGTTTAGAAAAATGACATGTTAAAGTGACATTTGCACGACACTGATGTATTATTCTGTGGTACATCTGTTCCCAACATGTACGTGCCAGCATTTATGAGTAATATTAGTACACAATTTCTGTAATGCTAACATTTTTAAGGGTGATATAACTTTACTAGCCTGACCCACAGAAGTATTACATGTAACATGAAAGTGACACTGTTAAGCATCCTGTAATTGTTCTAAGTTGGGATGAAAATCTCAATCTTCAGCATGGAAAAAAAGATGCTTAACCTAGTATATGAGCCATCCGTTACATGCAGTGATGCGAAGCCACATAATAATTTTGAAAAGTAGATAAAACTGCACATAATTTTGCTATATAATGCACTTCTTGTTTCTAGCGAACACATAAGGGAATTATGGACTGTCAAAAGAAATAATAGTTAGATGTGTGAGCAATTAAATTAAACTACTAAATTATTTTCTATTAACTACTCAAACACACAGTTCCATCACTTTCACTGCATAACTAAAACTACGAACAGCATTAATATTCAGAGTGTAATCTTTCATTGAGTGATTTAATTGACACACATTCATTTGTATGTCATGGCCTGAGAGGTTTACACTATGCAGAGGGCTCCATTTGCCATCTTAGTCAGAAAGTACATTAAAGTCTTACTCAGTTAAAGTAAACCATTTACCCAAACAATTGCTGTGCACATTAAGCAAATAATACTTCACAGTCAGATAACTACATGAAATATTCTCTTATTGGAAGATACACTGTGCATTAAATTTTATTTTTAAAACTGCACATTTTCTTTTTCTTCAGCATTCATTACTGTGCTTATACATGTCATGGAGGTATTTACAAAGTCAACGCTGTAATATTCTTAAGCTTAGGACAATTTTAAATGAATTATACAGCTCTAATGTGATTATAATTTTTCATAATTTATTCTGCATTTGTGAGTGATAATTCAACCAAAGCGATTAGAACTATATAAAATAGTGCCATTTATGAAATTCGTGTCACCAGTTGCTGACTCTGACTCATGTACTAATTTGACATTATTAATGCCATATGAATCAATCACAAATTTCAGGTTTTCTCTAAATATATACTTTTGTATACCTGTGCTGAAAATAATGTATGTACTATAGAGCTTCTCAAATTCTTATTAAATATAAGCGTTAACAGAGCAGCTTTGTTCTCATTTTAAAGAGATGGTGCTATTCTTTTGTACATAGTTGTTGGTGTCCTCGTTTAAAATGTATATATACATTTCTGTAGTGTTGTGTTTTTGTTGGTTTTTTTTACACTTTTATTCCAGGAATTTTTCAACATTCTGTGTACAAAGAAATTGCATTACACATGACATTATGTTATCTTTTCCTGTACCTACAGAATCATTATTTTAGTGTTAAGTTACCTTTATGTATTACACTAAGAAGCTTGAGGGAAAAGCATATTGAGTGATCTCACTCTCTCTTGTTTTTAAAGACAAAATTATTAATTTGCCACAGGAATATTAAAGATATAATGCTTTGTGGAAGTCATAATTATTCATATTTAACAGGAAAAGTTAAAGTGGATTCTTGAGATATTTTTTTTTCACAAATTCATTGGACCACTTCTTTCACACTGATGAATAGTTTTCTGCACATTTACTCAGCGTATTTGACGCATATTATGCTAATATGCGATAGTTGAAATGTGCCGTTAACTATTCATGTGTGGCGAGATGTGACTTCGAAAGAAGTTGGTTCTTTCAGTCGCTGAACATGTGAAGAGAAGGATGGGGGGAAGTGCATGCACCATAGCTCGGTCGTAATAGAAGCTCACTACATTACCGACCTTAGTTCCGACAGGTGCTGGGGGAAAGGTTCAGGAGGAGTGCCCTATGTGGCTTCAATCCTCACCAAGGAGTTGATAATCTGGTATTAATCTGTGTTCATACCTGATCAGCTAATACTCACAGGCTATCTCCTTCACGAGGTGACAGGAAGATGATGACCCTGAACTGTGCATAGCTGGTGGTTCCGTTAACTGGGCCATCTTGGTGTCACCTCGGACAGCAAGCTTACCTGGAAGCCCAACATTGCTGTAATATATGTACAGCAAGATCCCCCGTAGAATGGCGCTAATCTATCCTATCACAGAAACTCCGCAATGTCCATCTCAAACAAAATCATTTTATATAAACAAAGTCTTTCGTCCTGCAATAACCTACGCCTGACGATTTTGGGGCATAGCTGCCAAAACACGCCTCCAAACATTCCAAAACCGTTTTCTCCGCATGTAAACTGGATGTGATTATCTTGCAGGTTTAATAATTTTAGAGAATCTTCTCTAAGTTTTTCCGGAATGATAGCAAAAACATCATCAACATCCAGTTTACAATGGAAGTAGAAAGAGACAACACCCTACCCTTTTTGGACCTCAAGATAACTAGAAATCATCATGGTGTAGATTTTGGAATATACAGGAAGCCCACACACATAGATAATTACATAAAGAAAAATGAATACAACCCAGTTTCACATCAACTAGCTGCCTTTAGAAGTCTAATTCACCGGCTATACAACATCCCACTGAGTAAGGAGGGATTTTTGAAAGAACAACACATAAAAGACATAGCGGTATTAAATGGATTCAACCCACCCATCATAAGGAACATGATGAATAGAAAGGAAAAATGAAGATAATATCAAAAAATACCACTCTCACACCACTTAAAAACACAAATTGGCAATATAGAAAATTCACCTACCATCCATGGGCTTTTAGAAAATTTGAACGAATCTTCAAAAGACTAAACTTAAAACTAACACCCCAAAACAAATTCAGTCTGAGGAACCTGCTAAATAAACCACTAAAAAATTCAATCCCCAACAATTTGAAATCAGGAATTTATCAGATAAATTGTGAAACCTGTGAAAAAAAGCTACATAGGAAAAACTAAGAGAAATTTGTTAACCAGGCAAAAAGAACACCAGAGGAACATTAAGTTGAAACAAACAGAAAAATCTGCAGTTTCACACCATTTTTGGACAGAAAACCACAACATTGGACACCACATTAAACTGTTAAAATCTTTAAGTACACCCATAGAATTGGATATTTGGGAAAAAATATTCATAACCAAAAACCGTGATAAAGTTATAAATTTTGAAATCCTGGCATTAAATGAAGTATTAAAACTTAGTGCTCCTAACACCAGATGGCAGAGTGATCGGAGCTTCGTAGTATTGGAGGAAGAGGAATGTTCATTTAGTCACCAAACAGCTGAGGATGAGATCGAATGAGCTTGAAAACAATTCAATTATACAAGTAAGTGAAGTTTGAGTGTAAACATAGTGACTCATAAATCAAACTCAAAAAAAGAATATATTTTCTTTACTTCAATTCCCGTAGCTTCAATGTCTCTTACAATTTTTGTATGTAGTCTAGGAGGATTTCTTGCTCATTACTCCACATGCAGTTTCACTAACATCACAATAAATTCGTGAAGGAGGTGTCTCCTGCTTCTTGTGCAATCTTTCTGCCGGTGTGGTTATTTTTGTGACCACAGAATATAGGCATTCAGAGCTACTATGTCCATTTCCATGAATATTTGGTACAGCTAGGAATATGTGGTACAGACACAGCTGCATTGTCTTGTCATCATATGATCCATTGTTTACCCCCTCTTAGTCTCATAGAAAGCAATTATGGCAGATGTATTGTTTGGCTTCTCTTCTTCAATAGTCAATGTTCAGCTGAAAGTAGAATAACACACTTCCTGTTCTTTGGAACATGAAAGAATAGTCATTTTTCTGTGAAAATATATAATGAATATTTTTCATCTTTTGTTATATTAGGCAAAAGCTCTAGTGGTAATTCTCCTTTGCTTGCTCTATGAGCTCCCACTAATGTGATTGTGATCTAACATTTTTCAGCCAACAGTATAGAAGTTAAAAAAAAATGAAAAAAAAAAAATTATCTGTAGTGACTTCCCTTCCAAATTAAACATATGGTAGAACCATATGTAACGTAACATAACATGTGGCCCTGGACTTCTCTCTGGTTATCCTTCATGGCGGTACATACTTGCAGACTATATATTATGCGGGACAAATAGCTTGAGCAAAACAAAAAACTATCAAACCAGACAACCCTACCCTTGCAAGAATATATGGTTTGCCTAAAATACACAAACCCAACATACCCATGAGACCCATTGTAAATAATATAAACACTCCTACTTACCTTCTGGCAAAATGGCTAACCAAAAAATTTCAGTCCTTTCCACAATTCCATACTCTGAGTATAAAAAACTCTTTAGACCTGGTAGAAAAAATTCAAAATCTTAAACTAAAACCTCATGACACTAGTATCCTTTGATGTCCGCTCCCTCTTCCCTAGCATTCCATTAGACAAACTTTTGATTCAACTGAAAAAATGGCTAAATTCTATAAACCTGGATGCCAATGCAATAGAAGAATATGTGGCAATGACTGAATTATGTATACATCAAAATTATTTTGTCTTCGATGGAAAATATTACAAACAAATTTCAGGACTAGCTATGGGAAGCCCGCTATCACCATTTTTGGCCAATCTATACATGAGCTTTTTCGAAACACATATTACTAAAGCCTTCCCTCACATGTTTAAAACATGGTACAGATACGTAGACGACATCTTTGCAATAGTGCCCTACAAACTAATAGATGATGCTTTGAAACTACTCAACCTGCAAGAACCCAGCATACAATTCACAGTAGAAACTGAAGAGGACTGTACTCTACCTTTTTTAGACCTTAAAATCAAAAAAGGCAATGAAAAACTAGAATTTGGCATTCATAGAAAAGCAACACACACAGATAATTACATCAAAGCAAATAGTTTCAACCCAATTCCACACAAACATGCAACCATCAACAGTCTGACACACAGATTAGTAAATCTACCTCTCAGCCAGCAAGAATATCAAAACGAATACCATCAAATCTTAAAAACTGCAATTAAAAATGGATATGGAAAAAACCTTGTAGATAAAAAACTAAAATTATTCAAACTTCAAAAGAAATTAAAACAGATCACAGCTCTCACACCAATAAAACAAGAAACTAGATTTGCTAAATTTACTTACCACCCCTGGGCCACAAAAAAGTTCCAAAAAATATTCAAGAAATACAATATAACATTGGCACCAAAAAACAATTACAACATTAAAAACCTACTTCACAGTAATAATACTGATAAGATAAAACCAGAGGAAAAGTCAGGCATTTACAAAATTAAGTGTAAAGACTGTGAAAAAATTTACATAGGAAGGACAAAAAGGAACATAGGCACTAGAAAGAAAGAACACTTCAGGCACTTAAGATACAAAAATATTGATAAGTCCGCAATAGCAGCTCATTTCTGGTCTGAAAATCATGAAATTGAAGATAGCACAGAATTAGTGAACTCGTCATATGGGAGAGGATATACATAGAAAAACATAAAAACCAACTAATGAACTTTGAAATCCCGCTAGAAGAGAATCCCACATTTCAGTTCATCACTAAATCAACAGATGGCAGCAACAACCCCAGAATTACCCACACCGCTGGATCTAGCGTCAGTCGCACAAGAGCCGTAGATGCAAACGAAGATTTGCGAAACATGTCCTCCAAATAGGTACGAAAGTGAAGCAGATGTGTAAAAAATGCGACTCATCTAAAATTTAATAGCTTGAGCTTTGTTTATGTATGCCAGTAGTAGGAACTACATGTTGTGATGGCTGGCTATAGGCTGCCTATTAAGTCATTAATCTAGTTAACTGTTGTGTGACGTATGAGTACTACAGTACAGTGTAGTGTCATCACAAAATAGGTGTCTCTAATAATAATTTTCGAATATGGAAGCTTCAAGGTCACTTTGGAGGGTTGTGAACTCCCTAAGCAGAAAGGTTATTCAGAATGTTTTCCAGTTCTGTACAGAGGTAAAGCAAAACAGTCTAGTTCTTTCTTTGCAAAGGACAGTGGCTAGAACGGCTATGGCAGTAGAAAAAGAGAAGCAATAATAAAAAGAATTGTTAAAGAATTTGAAAAAATGCTAGTGTTACAGATACATGGTTTATTACTCCAGGAAAATAATGCAATCAGAAAAAGTAGTTTCAAATGGACAAATTCGGTAAGTGCATTGTTCGCAGAACTTTTTAGAGTATTATGAAGTAGTACAGAAATTCCAACAGTGAAGAAGCTATTCTATGCAGTAAATGAGAAAATTAATTTCATTGGTGGACACAAAACATTCTGACAAATATTAAAGGAAATGGGATTTAGTTTTAAAAAACTAAGAATATGCTGCATATTTTAATAGAACGCCAGGATATAGATTGCTGCTGTACCACTGCAATATAAACCCCTTTTTTGTTGTTGTAATTCACGTCCTGTTGTAATTTACGTCCTCCAATGATAAATAATATCGGAAGAGGAGTGGAATGGATGAAATGATGCTGAAATGAGCCCTGGATCTATAGAGCTTAGAGCTACCCGACATTCATCTTTCAGGGTAAGGGAAACCCTAGACAAAACCTTATCCAGGTAACTCACCCTGACCAAGATTCGAACTCGGGACCTGTTGAACTGATATTGAATATCATGAAGCAAAACAAACAGCAAAATGTGTTCTGTGAATTTATATGCACTTAAACGACTAACCAGACTATGATTAACCGCTTCACCGATGGCCATTTAAACCCTTCAGGGGCCGGAAACGGATGCCCAATAAACAGAACAAGACATTTAAATTGTTAAATGCTGTAAAAATGCATCATAAATACAATTCCGTATCTTCCGTATTTACTAAGTTTAAACGAAACAAAAACTGGTTTAAAACTCATTAAAGGCAGTATAAATCTACAGTAACAATAAAGTAGAGACTACATTAATAAATCATTGAAATTTCACTACTTTGTTTCACTGTAGCAAAAGCCATTCTTTGCGCCAAACATTTGAATCATTTTGTTTTGTGTATACGAACCAATATTTTTTATATATATACACACATGCAAGCAACTTCTCTGTTTCAAGTTTAGTTTGTTTATGCTATACCAAGCGATAATCATACAAGTATATGCTGCATTACACTGGAAAGAAAACTGTCAGCATCTGTTATTACAGTGTTTCTCAACCAAGGTTTCTGGTCGCCTTATGCAGCTGTTTTTTGCTCAGTATTTTAGTTATTTATACTCTATCTGTGTTCAGAGTGATTTCTTATCGCTATCAAGAGCTAAATGAATGGCACATTTGAAATTGTTAAATTTCAATGTTAACCATGACTTATCCCCGTAATGTAGTAAATAAATTAGCTTGGGTATGATGTGTACAGGCTTCTGATACTACTGTAGAAAATCTGGAAGATTTGTTGTGCGATTATGAAGGAGATGTTTAGGATATAGGTAGCAGTGACTTGTACTGGTCTACAGATGGCATGTTAGCTACTCCATTGTTTGGGGAAATGGCGGGTCAAATATGGGTGATGTGGATCAGCTATTACTAGCTATCCCTCTTTACGGAAAACAGTTAACTGGTAAAGTATTTTTATACCACTGGATGTAACTATGCACAATTGCTTATAGTTATTTTCAGAGCTGTAAATTCATGTAAGACATTCACCTACCTGTACTTGCGTGTATAAGGAGCTCGTAACCTAATTGAGTACTATAATACTATACCTCATTATACTATGGGGTAAGAATCAGCCCTCATAGTTGAGAGAAAACACTTTCCTAAAAGGATACCACCCACAAGCAAAACAGTTGTAACCATTTCGAAAATGTGTAGTGTGTTGCGTAAAAGAAGTTCGCAAGGAAACCAATATTATTTGGTGTGAATCTGCAGATGTGCCCTTGGGTGTTTATCCAGGTTTGGAGGCGTACAATTCAAAAAGAAACATTTAAGGGTACATTTACATCCCTTATAGAACTAATTTAAATTTATTGTAAAATAGGAAGATTAAAATAATTGGCATTAAATGCATGTATGCACAGGACGTCTATACACGTCCATATCGGTTTGGGGCATGTTAACTTGGACGTCATATGATGTCCATATCGGTGAAAGGGTTAAATGACATCACTGAAGAGCATTGGAAAAATGTGTTCATCAAAATTAAGTCCATAGAATACAAATGCTGGCATCGAGATGCCTTGATGGAAGAAATAGAAAGTATAGTAATCAATGTGGGTTTGGATAGCAGTGATGAAGAGGAAGAAGTAAATACTTAGCTTTATGCATTCCAGAGACGACAGTTCTACAGACACTACAGCCCATATCCATCCTTTATACGACATCACCACAGATGGAAGCTCAAGCAGCTGAAATGGATATGCAGAAATCAGAATCTTCGCATCAAAATTAAATAAGTCAATTTTGTTCTGCTCCTTAGCACAGTTTCTGCATTCAGTAAGTACATATTTTTGTGACATGCTGTTTACCTCTCCTTTCCTCTAATAGCCAACTGTGTGGTGGTGTAAACAGATAACAGCACCTCCACTGCCAAGTATCTTCCTAAATGTACCAAGTAATACATATCCATTTTTACTATCTGTACATACCAGTATATTTATTTCATACTTCCCTGGTTTCAATTTCATATGCACTCAAAAAGCCAACTGCCACAGAACTTTGCCAGTCTTTCATCAACAGTTAGGTACTCTTTAGGGCTCTAACTATTTATGGATACATTCACAGAGTTACACATTTGTCATTTTTTATTACAGTTCTGAAGTTGCAAGTTTTTGTTTCATCAAACCTCAAAACACCTGATAATTTTTTAAATCTGGTATGGAACATAAAAGCCATGAAAAATGGATTTTGAAAAGCTGTGTGGCCAGTCTATAGCTCAGAGAACACTAGTACAATGCATACGAGTCTTTCCTGCAGCAATATGGAAATAAATGCCAACAGCTTCTGTTTTATTATATTGTGCCATTCTATAGGCTGTTCTGTGTTTCACTGAATTTTTAAAAAAATGTGTTGACCTTTTACATTAATATGCTTATATATCATATAAACATATTTTATTTTCTCAAAAGTAGCTCTAACAAGTGTGATGAAAACATTGTCATATATTTAATGTATGTGACAAGTAAAATGAATATTCTGAATGCTGTGGTAACAACCTGTTAAGTCCCTCTATTTTCAATGACTTTGGTATAATTTGTAGACACTTATATCATTAAAGCACAAAATTTATGTCAAACCTTTTTGTTAGTTAACTGTTTCTGATTATTCTAGTTGCTATTTGCTTTACTTTGTGGTCAAGCACAGATTAGAGGTTCAAAATCATTGATTAGCAGTCTGCTTTTTAAATATTTGACATTCACTTTAGCCTATTACTGTATGTTTTCTAGGTACAATGCGAATAGGGAAATACATTATGCTTAAGTATGTCTCAACTGCTCGTTGCTCGGTGATGGCTTTGACATTCCATGCTGTGTGTATGTCAAGGACATTAAAAAACGAGTAACTTAGTATTTGAGAAAAGTATACGTAATGGAAAATTACAATAAATAACAAGAAATATCTGGAAAAATAGTTCACTCAACAAAAAATAAGTGTCATCTTCTCTATCACCCTATCATTGGAGGTAACGGACACCGCCCTCTGGGTGCCTCCACCTGAGAAATGGGTCCGGTCATCACATGGTGGGGCGAGGTTACCCCGAAGACCGTAGTTGCCATATGGGGCATGTTTGTATACATACATACACAAAAAATAAGTTCAACATAAATTGTGTGTTTTAAGAATATCTACACACATTTCTGTGTCTAAGGTTTACCAGTTATGCAGAAGTCATCCAGAATGAAGAAATCTGAAGGTAATCCCAGAAAATTCAAGATATAAATTTCATCTGACAGTAAAATACCTTATGTTATTTTAATTAGAATTGCTAGAGCCATTTTTAAGAAAATGAAGATGTTCAAAAATATGTATGTAAAGAGTAGTTGGGGGCGAGTCCATTTCCTTGTAAATTTTTGTGGCATATCCCTGGAAGTTGTTGACCTTGAATGCCAAGTATGACATTCAGCTGACTTTTCGTTTTTGAATTTTGCTGTATGCATGCATCTTTTCTAAAAATGCAATTTTTATATACAGTGAAATCTCGGAATCAAATTTTTGGATGAAATGCAATACCTACCTTACTATGTATATGGTAGAGAAAGTAATACACAAGTAGTTCATAGGAATGGAAATGATTTTGACCTATCAGTAACAGCAGACTGGACCAATAAAACATTTTGGTCATCTAATAATGCAGTTTATTGTGTACAATGTACAAAACAAAGAATACATAAATGATTAATTGTATTTATGTGTGGGTATATTATAAACGACACACTAGACACTTTCTGGCTATGGTACAAGTATATGAGGAAGAGGAAGTATTATACATATTACTTGGTTATTAGAACCATTCTTTCCAGTAGCTGCTTTGAAATTCAGGGGCAAGGAAATTAAGAAATGCATTAACATGAAAACTCTGATATAACAAGTTTAAGGAACTTATGCACTGTGACCTTTAATCCAGTCTAAGAGTTTTCTTCTAGAACAAACAAGACAGTTAAGTTAGGTTTTTACACACAAAGTATAGAATAACGGTATCACTGAATTTGTACAATGCCTGTTAATACATGAACACTTAGCAACAGTAGCCTTTTATTGGCTTAGGTTTTTATTATTTTTTAAGTGTTTTCTACCCTAATATATATAAAAAGAGTTAAAAGAGTAAATAACAAATGCCAAGATGATTAACACATTTACTTGCTTACAACTACAATAAATCACAATCATTCAACACAAAAATATCACAAAGACTAGGCTAGATTTGTTTTTGCCAAACTGTAAATCTTGGCAAAAACAAGGTGAACATCATAGAAAAACACTATATTCTACAAATAACTAGATAAACATTTTCTCTGTGAGATCGTCCGTTTGCTTACATTTATCTATATGGAAAGACATTACAGATTTCATTTAACCATTCAATATGTAGTTACTGGCATTATTCATTACATCATTTGCATATATTTCAGGGTATGGAAGTTGAATTAATACAGTACTATGAAGAAATTAAGCTTCTGGTTTCCAGTCAATTATGTATGTTTGGATGTGCTATGGTTTGTAAGCATGAAGTGTAGCTCATATTTTAAAGCTTGCTATAATGTATGTGTAAATTATTGCAGTATTCTGGAACCTTTGGTAATGGATAAAAGGAATGCAGTAACACTGAAAACAATTCCTTCATTTGGAACTGAATAAGGTCTTCATTATTTTGGACAACAGCACCAATTGTAGAGTCATTACCACAATCTTCCCATGTGTCTAAATAATGTTTCGAGCATTTTTGCTAGCTCAGGATAAAAAGACCATAATACACCTTCTAATAAAACAATTTCAGCTCATCGGGAGTTTTTCAACTCAGGAAAAACTGGATGACTGATTATGGTATTACTCAAAATATTGAAGCTACACTGTCATTTAGTCTTCAGTTCCAACAAACTTCAATTTAATCATTGAACTTATCCAGATCATCACAAGATTTTGATTTACTGGCCCTGAAACATACAAAGTGAACAATTTAAATGAATGAGAGAAAGTTACAATATTCAAAATATGTGGCATATTTCATAAAATAATAAACCAATCTGTTTTCCTAGCTACATACACAAAATTTAAAATTTACAGTTATGTTAAGTTCATTATTTCTCTTAGATTCTATCCAGCTCAAACATTTATTATTGGTATATAAGATCCATTCTATGCACCTTTCCTCACTCATTACCTTCTTGCTCCACTCTTCCTGCAATGTCTGGACAATTATTTCCTTACTTTTCCTTAATTTTCTTACTTAATATATTTATGTCTATAAGGAACATTACTTCTACTCCCCTTTTATACTTCATTGTCAGCTAATTTTCTAAATCTAATTCCTTTCTCCATAAAGCTCTTAGATTACACAATGGAGGGAACACACCTTGGGAATTGCAACCTAGAGAAATCTATTATGGTTATCACAAAGGGAAGCACAGGAAGTTTTACAAGCCATAGAGATGTCTGAAAGTCCCAACAGTACCAGCCTTAAAGATCTATTCCTGTGATGAAGTTGCCTTGAGAGGACAATGAATGATGTGTCAACCTAGCAGCCCTCTAGTGTCCTTTGAGCAAGCATCCACACCATCTGTCTGCCATCAGTTTACACAGCAAAACCCAGAAGCTCACCAAAAAGATGAGAAGAAAAAAAAAGGGAAAGTGCTGGAGAGAAAATTGTGGCAGATGAAAAACCATCCCAGTATTTGCCCTTCCACATACACTACCAAATAAAGCTTAATTTCTACACGATTGATAGTGGGACTTTGTGGGTTCGTAGAATTAAAAGGCCGAGTTGCAGAAATTAAAAATCTCCTTTATTTTCGTAGAGATACACTGTTCAATTCTCACGTAACAACATTACATCACATATACAGTCTTCCAAGGTCAATGACAATAACAAACCGTAACAGCTGATTACATTAGCTCTCGTTACAACACTCCTGTTACACAACTACTGTCTTGCTGGCATGTCACAATCGCTTATGTATTACATTCGTGTAATCCAGACTGTTCTGTCAATCACTAGATGTTTCTGGAAAACAAGGCATCTAATGACATAATCCGAATATTCTATCATCTTCAAGAAACGTAACTTAATCTATGCCGGTGAATCCTTTACGTCAGTTATCGCTGCCTGCCGGCGCTTGTTTATTCTAAACGCGCTATTGTTAACTGCTTAGCAAGGCTCATTATTACCATGAAACTTTATCCGCCGACTGTTCTCTTATTTGTGCCGAAATGTTTATTATAACAATAATAATAATAATAATAATAATACTTTATTATCACCTTATGTTTTACAAGCATTGTTGAAAACAGGCAAGTCGTCAATTATATACAATTAAAGTTGCTGGATATATATATATATATATATATATATATATATATATATATATATATATATATATATTAGAAGAAACTAAAGCTTAGGTGATGTTATTCTAAATGTATAATGTCTTGTACACCTAATACACTGTCTAGGTTTTAGTCATAAGTATTGTAAAATAAGAAACTAGCACTCAAACAATAAATTCTGAAGTAGTCTTAGTTTAGAAATTCATCAAGTGAATAAAAAACATTATTAATTAAATATGATTTCAAGAAAAATTTGAATTTTGTTAAGTTACTAGACACTTTAACTTCTGCTGGGAGTTTGTTATATAGCTTGGCTCCCATGTAACTAGGCAACTTGCCACACAGGTGGAGTCTATACATCATAGTAGCGAAATTATTCTTGTTTCTTGTGTTGTGGTTATGAATATCCGAATATGTTTGCAATGGGATGTATTTTACCATATATAAAATGGTTTTGTAGATGTACAGGCTTGTCAGCGTCATTATTTTTTGCTGACGAAAAGCTTCCCTACATGATTCTTTAGTTTTTAAATTGGATATATATCTAATTGCTCTTTTCTGTAAAGTAAAAATTTTGTGTAAATTTAATTTCGAAGTATTGCCCCAGATCTCCAGACCATATGAGATGTGTGACTGAATGAGGGAGAAATAAATCATTCTAATAGTTGCTTCTGGGACATAGTTCTTTAGACACTTTAAAAGAAATAAATTTTTACTTAGTTTTAATGCTAATTGGTCAACATGGGGTGTAAAAGATAATTTTTTGTCCAGTGTGACCCCAAGTAGTTGTACATTGTCAACACTATTTATCAAGTTGTTGTCAATATTTAATTGTATAGGCGCATTCAGTGTCTTCGAGCCAAATGTTATGAGTTCACATTTTGATGCATTTATACTTAAGTTTAATGTAGAAAAGTACTGCAATAGTTTTGTAGTTATATATAGGGTTTCTTCTAGCATTTTGCTTGATGTATTACTGGCTATGACAGTGGTGTCGTCTGCATATTGTATTAATTTTGTATTGTTATGTACATATTCAGCTATATCGTGTATATATAAAATAAATAAAAGAGGACCAAGGATTGATCCCTGTGGGACCCCATATGTCAGTTCCGTTGTAGTTGATATAACATCGCCATTAATGGAATTCAAAACTACATATTGTTTCCTATTTGTCATATAGGATTCTATTAATTTGTATCCTAGACCTCTAATTCCCAAAAGCTGCAGTTTGTTCATTAGTATACTTTTATCAACACAGTCAAAAGCTTTAGTAAGATCTAATAAGATTGCTGTTGCATATCTACCTGCATTGATGTTTTTTATAATTTCTTGAATGCATTCAATGACTGCACAGACTGTTGATCTATTTTTTACAAAACCATTTTGGTGTTTAGGTATAAGACTGAATTTATTTAAAAAGCCCATGAATCTTTTATAGATCAATTGTTCAAGGATTTTTGAGATGGCAGGTAAGATAGATATTGGGCGGTAATTATTTAGTTCTCTTTTGTCTTTTATGCCTGTTACCGTGGCAATAGAATGTAGGATTTTGGCATTTTGAACTACCTTGCTACCCAGACAGAGATTTTAAGATCGGCTTTTAAAGAGCTCCTCTTATAGCTATTTGGGTAATTTTGTCCGGATTTGACAATATTTAGGAATCACTGTTAACTTACTGTTACTTTGCTAAACATAATAATACAAAATGTTAATTATTTCTCATTGTTGATACGCTTGAAATCTCAAGAGTTATGCCTTATAAAATTACACAAATATTCTCATCCTCCTCCTTCCATCCTCTTTGTTTATAAATGAAAGTCACAAAAGAAGTCTCACCACTGATGAAGGGGGGAAGGAGTTAATTCTTGACAACCTTTTAACAATAACATAAGTGCCTCACATACTAGGAGAGAAACACAGAAAGCAATGTCTTCCAGTATTTAAAGTGAATTAATATAACAAGTATTTTATTTAAATAGCAATATTGGTGCATTGTGTTCATAGTTTCCAAGATACATTTTTGGTTACGCTTTCAAATTTAGTAGATTCAAGATTCATCTGTTTCTTTCAATACTATGACAAAAAGGTCATTAATGTATCTTACCCAGTTGTATGAAAAGAAATTTCAGAACCAAATCTTTTAAGTGCTCCTATATAAATCTGCCAGCAATGGTGACAATGGTTTCCCATTGAAAGACCTGAGGTTTGCTGACGAGTTTTGATTAAACATGAAGCAGATTTCCTTGCTGCACAAGTTTGCCATGTTTAAAGTTGGCACTTTTCCATTCAGGTACAACTAACAAATTTAAAATACACTAGTGCCCAAAAGATACGCATCATTCAATATTTTATAACCAAACTGTCACATTTATAAAGAAGTTAAGCATAATGCAATATTCCTATGAGTAAGGACTACGATACAATGAAGCACACAAAATAATATAATTTTGAGTCAAATTAGCACTCAATGCTCCATTTATTGCTAATGTTTACCTAGAACGCATTTCGTTAGGACCTTCCTAACATCCTCAGCTAATGTTGACTACTGAATGTTGGATTGGTGAACTCCTTGGAGGTGATAGGGGCGTCTCTATTGGTATCCTGATGAACTTGATGTTTACGTTCTCTTCAAAGGTAGTGTCGAAATTGAACAGTTTTCTTTCATATTTCTTTTGAATATTTTTATCCCGCGTGGTTAATGCAGTTGGACCCTGAACACTTTTTAATAAGTGGATTTCTCGTTTTATATCATGATCATTCCAAAAATGGTATGCTACTGCCAATTTGTCTATTTCTTTGTTCCTGATGTTCCTAAAATGCTCTTTAAGCCTATGTTCAAATTCCTTTTAGTTTTATCAATGTAAAAGTTGTCGCAGAGTTTGCAGTTTATCCGGTACACATATTATTTTTTGTCTGTAGGTATCTCCTTTGTATTATATGATTTGAAAAGGTGTTGTACACCAATTTTATTCTGTGGTGCCAAAGTAATGTTATGCTCTTTGAAGATTTTTGGAAAAGGTATGCAGCTCTGGGATGATGAGTAAAATTTCTGTATGAAGTTTTATTTCCCTGATCAGTACAGGACAAAATCAATTTCACTATTTTAATAATGCAATATGTTGTTTACCAACGCATCACACATGATGTGGAATGCAATAGAGTGAGAAATAGCAAAAACGTTGACCTCAGGACACCTTTTAAATGTTAAATGCAAGTACATCATCTGATGATCACTTCCAAAAAGATGAAGGGTTTATGTGGGGTGTGGTGAACCCTCATGGATACACAGGTCTCACAGCGCAGTAGTATACTCTCTATTATGTGGTTCAAGAGCTCTAGCCAGCAGTTCCCATTCCTCATGGAGAGCATGTTGGAGGTCTGGAGGTGTCCTCGGTGGGGGCTGGCTGCAACTCATCTTCCTTATGCATCCCAGGCATGCTCTATAGGGTTCATATTTGGGGACATTGCTGGCCATCCATGCACTGAATATCTTAGCTCTCAAAATCAGTCATCCACAAGGTGGGCTCTATGCACATGTGCATTATCATCCATTAAGATGAAGTGTGGACAAAATGCTTCTTGAAAAGTTTCATATGTGGTCCCAGTACCTTGTCTCTGTACCTCTGGGCATTTACAGTAGCATCATCCAAGATGTGCAGATCTGTACATCCATTGAACATTATGAATGCCCACACGAGTACGTCACCACCAGTGCTGCTGCTACTACCATCACAAAATGGTCATGTTTCCAAGATGTTGGTGGGGTGAAACGGAATCTGGACTCAGTAGGAATGTGTTGCTTACAGATATCATTCAAGGTCTAATGATGATGTTGCTGACTCCATTGTAAAAGGGTCCAAATGTGTGTTTGAGTGAGTCGAACACACACTACTAGATGTCTGGCATAGAGGACAACTGCCTGAAACTCTGGTATATGGTTTACCTCAAAACTTGAATACCCAAGGTGGCTGCAAGCTCAGAAGACATTGTCTTGTGTTCATCCTTCGATACTGTTATGGTCAAATATAGGTCCTGTTGTGGCATTGTGACCTGTGGGCAACCACATACAAGTATCCAACGAACCCCTCCTGTTTGTTGGAACCGTTGCCAAAGCCTAAAGTGACACTTTGTGGCAGATTCAGGGCCAAACACAGTCCAGTTGATGCCTTTGTGGCATGTTGGTGATGTCTAGTAAACACTTTGTGAAGGAACTGCTCTCTGTTTACAATGAGAATAAAGAATGGGACACAAACTGGGTCTGATACTCTGGTATTGGTTTGCTGCTCTGGTTTTGCTGACCTTTGAAGCGTGAATCCGCTTACTTATCAGACCTCCAATATGGGGAGGCACACATTGTGATAACATTTAATGATGCTCACTCACTGCTTTCCCTTTCAGTTCTGTTTTCCAAATTATGCATAGCTTTTGGACACTAGTTTACGAGGGTTGGCTGAGAAGTCGCAAGCCTCACATAGAGATGGCAAACATGAGGCCAGTTTGATGGATAGCATCACATAGTTTAACTCTGAACTAGCTTTTATCCATAGCTACAGGTCAATAGCTTGTTTAGTTTTCAAATGACAGTATTTTAAACAAGCCAAGTGTGGAGGTTTCACGAAAATTGAGGATTTGGAAAAACCGAGCAGTGATTAAATACTTCCATTAGAAAGCTTAATGACTAAAGAAATCAAGCAGGCAATCGACAATACATTGAAAGACACTGCCCCTTCATAATCATTATTAAAAGGTGCATTGCAGAGTTTAAAATGTGATGTACAAGCATTAGTGATGAGCCTCACTCTGGACACCCTGTGGAAGTCACAACTCCAGAGATCACTGCAAAAATTTGTGATTTAGAACTGGAAGACTGCAGATTAAAGCTGTTTGAAATAGCAGAGATTGTATACAGATCAAAAGAATGTTCAGGTAATATTTTAAGTAATGTTTTGGGCTTTCACAAGGTCTGTGCAAGATGGGTGCAGCATTTGTTAACACCTGATCAAAAGCTGCAAAGAAAAACTGTTTCAATTTGGAGCTCTACCATAAAAATCCCAGTGAATTTTTGAGATGGCTTATTACCATAGATGAAACCTGGATACATCACTACACTCCAGAAATGGATTACACCAAGTGAACCAACTCGAAAAAAGGCAAAGTCAATATTATCAGCTAACAAGGTTAAGGGAGTGTTTCCTGGGATGCATAGGGAATATTTTTATTGATTGCTTGGAAAAAGGTAAAAGTATCACTGGTGACTACTACGCAAGCTTACTGCAACGTTTGAGTGATGAGGTGAAAAGAAAGACCTCATTTCTCATTTAGCAAAGAAAAAAATCTTTTTTTCATGACAATGCTCCGGCCCATCGTTCAGTCATTGCAATGGGAAAAATGTGCAAATTAAAATTTGAATTGCTTGAACATCCACCCTATTTGCCAGATCTAATACCAGTGACCACCACCTGTTCCTGGACTTCACAGCTATTTTGATAAATTGCACAACAGAGATGGTTTAATTAAATTAAAACACTGATATGACCATCATCATCATCATCAACAACAACCACCACCACCTTCAAGATAGGCCAGATAGGTCCATTTCGGCTCAGAAGGGATCTTCCCAGCATATCCGTGGTCTTCCAACATCTCTAGTACCAAATGGTTTATACTGCAAGGCCTGTTTGGGGAGTCTTTCCTCTGGCATTCGAGAGAGATGATCTTGCCATTTCAGTTTGTACTCCCTGAGTTTGTCATTTAAAGCAAATATTTTTAGTTCTTATTGTTTCACTTTTAATGTGATCTTTAAGACTACAGCCAGCTACGTACCTCAAAAATTTCATTTCAGCAGTTTCAATTATTCTTTTATCAGTTCTGTTCAAGGTCTAGGTCTCGGCTCTATAAGATATAACAGGCACTGCCATAGTTTTATAAAACTTTAATATGGTATCTCTTTTTGTTATGACAATTATTAGTCTTAATGGAGATTACATTGAGAAATAAAGAAAAAAAATGTATTATTATTATTAGGTCTTGGACTTATCAGCTGACCCTCATATATGCAATATAATATATGTAATAAGACGAAATTTGTAGTAGCTACTCATGTATTCTCAACAGTATATAATTTGGGAAGTACATCTTTTAAAATATGCCAAAACAGTAGAACTCACAGTTTAGGTAAAAGGCTAAATCACCAAAAATGCAAGCCATTAATGAGTGCTGTATTGATAAGCTGATATACATACAAACTTTGAAGCACATATAACATCCAATCTCAACATAGGCATGTAAAAAGAACAAACTCATTTGAAAATACCTAGCACACTATATGAGAAACCTCCACGGTATACTGCAATAAAAGCTTACAAGAAACTGCCTGTTTAAAATAAGAGAAATAAAAAATTTGAAACTCTTCAAAAATCCATTAAAAACCTAATAACTGACAAAGCCTATATATTTGATCACAGAATATATGAATGTGTTGCAATTGATTGTTGATATGAACTCTAATTTGATATTTAATTGTTAAGTGTTTGTTTTTCTGTTAATCACATTTTGTAATATCTGGTAATAAGTACTGCAGTTACCGATATTAATATTAAAATCATTTCTGCCCACCTGAACACATGCTGGCTACCCTGCTTGCCTGATTACCTTGATTGTGTTCTTCTGTGTATAAAGGGAAATTAATTAACTGATGTAGAATTAATGTTGAACATTGATGTGATATTATGTTGCAGCTATTATTCTTGAATAATATGTTATCCTGTAATAGAGAATGAGTTTGCCTTCAACATTCATATAACTCCACTTCCCAATTATTGGCATTGGACATATTTCAACAATCTTCAAACACTGAATTATGAACTTTGTAGCTGCAGCAGATGATATTATAATCTCTAAATTCACCAATCCCGAACTAGATGGACAGTTACCCAGGAAGAGAGAGAAAGAACAATTTCACCAGTTAGTTGGCCGAAATTGGGGGATGGCCAAATAGGTTCAGCAAAGAATATCTTGCCAATGCTTCAGCAACTGCAACAAGTTAATATTGATTCATTTTCCATCATTTAATAATTTGCTTTCTGGTGTGAAAGTACCAATTATTTAAATGTAATCCTGTATTTAAAAAAAGAAAGTGAAACAACTCGTTTGTTTTTTTATCCAGTTCCATATATAAATGGGGCTCTCAGTCATGAAGGTTTTACATTGGTGCTTTTACCAAAATAAATTAAAATCATACCAAGGTTTATTAGAAGAAGTTTTAATAATACGAGGGGCACTATATTTTGAATCTAATAATTAAAACAAAGTAATTTCTGATTGAAAATTGCTTTATTGTTTTTCAAAATATTCTCCTTTATGATCAATACACTTTTACATCCGTTTGAACCATTTGTCAAAGCATTTATTCCAGACTTCTTGAGACACCTCCAAAACATAGTTTTTGAAGGATTCTTCTGCCAACAAAAAGAAGTTATTGAGTGCCAAATCAGCACTGTATAGCTAATGACCCATGAATTCGATTTTTTGAGCCTTCAAATACTCTGTTAGATGAGATGTGTGTGCGCTCGCACTGCCTTGATGAAAAATCCTACAGTTCTTGTTGATTTTCCTTATTTCAAAGACTTGAAACAAAGGGAAACAAATGGTTGTGTACCATGCAGCATTGACAGTTTTACTTTCCTCTAAAGACACTTTTGCTGAAAAAGCAGGCGACCATTTGCTTTGAAGTGCATTGAGTGCGAACAACTTTTGTTGGTTGAAAAAACTATTTGTAGTTTGTTTTTTCAATTAATTTTGACGTCACCATTACTAAATTCCTCCAATCACGCTTAACTTTTGTTGTATTTACTCCATCTTGAAACAACCATACAGTCGACTGCTAGTTACGTTCCATCTCATACGCATAGATATATGATTCGTCACCTGTTAAAATCTTATATATTTCTTTTGAGGTACCGTCATTGTATTTCTTGAGCATTTTTGTATACCAATTGAGATCAGCTTCTTTTTGAGATTGCATCAAATTATGTGGGATCCAACAAGAGCAAACCTTTTTCACAGCTAAATAATCATGCAATATTTTATATATGCTGGTGGAACTAATGCCTAGGATTGCCTCACGTCACAATATGTCGCATGACGATCCTGCATTATTAGTTTTTGCACAGCACCAATATTGTCTGGCACAACTGATTTTGAATGACCTTCACGAGCTTCATCATTGAGAGAACAGTGGCCCTGATTAAATCCATTATACCAGCGTTTCACAGTGGCAAAGGATGGAGCTTTGTTGACAAATGTAGAAGTTATTTGATCAATGTACTCTTGTCTTGATAATCAATGTTGAAAGTCCTAATAAATCATGCACGAACATTTTCACAAGTTAATTTCTTGTTTTTGTTGAGACAATTTTCAAGTTAATGTAAACAAAACAAATAATGCTCTACTGACAAAATGTCTGAAGTAGATTATGGTCAACAATGTCAAACTTTCTACTGGAATTGTCAGATGGCACCTACAACATTCAAGATTGCCAAGGCTCAAAATATAAGTAGTGCCCCTCATATTTCACAACTTATGTAAATCATTTCTGGATTTTCATCTTTTTTTAATCTACTATTTGAAACTTGTACATTTAATGATGCTGCATTTTATATTTAAGATGTATATGTTATTCAGTACAATATTTTGAAAAATTATCACTATATGTGCAATACATTGCATCTAAGAAATTGTTTTTAGACCTACCTAACCGATTTTATTGAAACTATGAATATTATCAATGGCTAATATGGTTTACCTGTCAGACTGAAATTGAACAGACCTGCTCCAAATTGTGCTTCTAAGAGCTAAAATGTAAGGAATGTATAGTGTATTAAACTTCTAAAATCTTAATGTACTAACCTTCTAGTTTGTGGATCACGACGACCAACATGCAGGAGCACCTCTCCACTTTTGATATTCTTGAATATATTTATAGCCTCAGCATGAGTCATGCCTTGTAGTGGAGTTCCATTTACAGCGAGAATCTCATCTCCTGAAAACAAATATATCATTTAGTAGCAGAAAACGAGTTATTCTGCAATAAAGCAATACAGTAGACAAATCTTTATTAAATCCTTAACATTTACTTATTCTTATGTGTAAGGACTATGATATAATGAAGCACAAAATTAATATAATTTTGAGAAACAAGTATTCGATGCTCCATATATTTCTAGTGTTTTGTTTACCTAGAATGCATTTCGTTAGAACCTTCCTAACACTCTTCCTGAGTCAACATTAGCTGATGGTGCTGAGAAGCTCCTAACGAAATGCATTCTAGGTAAACACTAGCAATTATTGATCATCCAGTACTAGTTCCGACTCAAAATTATATTCATTTAGAATTCATAACTTTTTAGTACAAATATTTTGAGAACATGTGTGACATCATCTTGAAACAGTTAAGATGGAACTATTCCAAAAAATACTGTAGGTTCTGTTATATAGTTCCAAATAACAATCCAACTTTGTACCAATGTAATGAAGACTTTTTATAACCAGCTTCAAAGTACAGAGTATGTTGCATTGCTATACAATAGTTACATAATGCAATCAATCCTCTTTCAAGTTTCAAATAGAACACATTGCTTTATATAAATCTTCTGACCAGTCAGATTCAATTATACTTATAAGCTCTAATGCAAAAGAACTGAGAAATCCTTTGGAATATGCAATCACTAGTCATGGAAAGTGATACAAGACAGCTGCTATGATAACAATGGGTGTAAAGTCTTTTAACATCAGTATTTAAATGCAATGCATGATATTCATTACTTTTAACATGTTACAAATTTTCAATTATCTCTAAACTGCTGACAGTTTATAGTGAAGACCATTGGGCCATATTCATTAATTTATACATTACTGGACTTTCTTAATGCATACTAAGCAATACTTCCTTTGCAGTAACCCCTGTTTTTACTGCTCTGGGCATACATCACAGACTTTAAGTGGCTCCACAAACAATACACCAGTCCTTACTCATAGGAATACACCAGTATTGGTCTTCTGGACCTCGATGGCCTATCCATCTTCAAAATGTGCCACATGTGTTTCCAACAGCATATAACAAACCATAATGCAATGTAGTCCTCTCATATTGGATGTTGAGATGTTTGAGACAATAACTTCCTGAACATGTTCTCCTTCAGCATTGATATATATGTATATATGACTATTTTTTGTAATCTTTGGTTTTTTTGAAAACAATTCAAATTTAGTCCAAGGCCAAGAAGGAAGACTTTTCTTTTGGGGGGGGGGGGTTTCCTTTCTTTTTATACAACAAAATTAACATTTTCTTTTTTTCTTTCTTCTTTTTAATTGTTTAAACTAATGCAGCTTATTTCAATAATATTCTTGTAGATTTACCAGGAGACCTTTTTTTATTTTAAAATATTTATTTTTCAATATATATTCATTATTTAGATAATGGTAATTGATTTTTTTATTTTGTGTTGTGAGGGTTTCCATTCAATGGACGGAAAGGATGGCATCTAGGCACCACAGAAGAGAGTATAATGTCTTAAGTGTATCAAAACAATAAGTAGTTTATTTTTCACTTCAATTACCAAAGAAAGGAATCTCAAATCGGGTGATGTAAGGCTGCATGGAACCGCTAAGGCCAGAAGCAATTAACTTCCAACATTCCTTTCTCAGGAAACTAAACCATTCTCTCTAGTGCCACTTTTCCAGGATACTTCTGAATTATCCAGTGTAACGTTTCCATTACCAACCAGATCGCACATTTTTGGAGTGACATGTTTTTGAAACTAAATTCCAGACACTGGAGTCTCTCAAGACATGGTGGAACCTCCAGCAGGCACCATTTTGCAATAAAGCTTCTGAGCACCATCCAGATATTATGAACCTGTTTGCAACAGGCAATCCTATGTTCCAAGGTATCCATTTGGGAATGGAATAGGCATATGTTAGATTCTGCACACCCATGTTGCCATACTTTTTCCACTGTTGGTATGGTCTTGTTGAGTACTTTGTATGCTGTCTCTTGCCAATCGGTAGGAACAACTTTACTGAAGAGATTCTTCCATATGATTTTCCATTCCCTAGTTTCTTTCTCTTCAATCCTGGGTGTAAGTTGAGCTGTACTGAGCAGCTGATATTGTTTTCACATTGACTCGAAATCTGTGATGTCATTGCTGGTGTCCAGCAGACATCCAAGATGATTAACAATGGGTTTAAATCTGGGATATACCATCCGAGGGTTATGAATCTGTTCCTGCCAGAAACTCCCATCTATAGATGAACCATTCCCACAACGATTTGACAGCAGTTTTCCCCAATAAGGACATGCATTTCTTTTCAATATCCACCAACCCACATCCACCTTTGGATTGCAGCAATCGTAACTGTGACCTGTTCACCCTGTAAGCTATACCCATCCATAAAAGGTAACCAAGCAGTTGCTCAACCTTCTGTGCATCACATTTAGGGATTGGCAGTAGCTGTGCTAAGTACCAAATTTGACTGAACATAGATATGTATGCACCAAATTCGCTGCAAATTCAGGTTTCTTCGAGACCTCTCCAAAGATAAAGAATATCTCAAGTGGTTGATATTCTCTCTCCAATTATAAACTATAGTGGCTTCCATATCTCCCATAAAGGTGATGCCAAGTATCCTGGTGGTATGTACATATTGGTTCCAACCAATGTCCAAGCAGTAGTATCTCTGATTTGTCTATGCTTAACCTTGCACCCAACATCCTTTTATAGAACTCCAGTCCATTCTGTAGGGCTGGCATATTGCGATTATCAGTCGCTACAACAGTGACATTGTCGGCATAGGCAATGACTTCATTGTACACAGCAGCCCCATGTAGAGTATCTCGCAGTCTTTGAAGCAGTAGATTTAATGCCAGAGAGAAGATGCCCATTGATAACGGTACCCTTGACATACTAACTGACCGATCTGTACTAGAATGGAAAGCCAGCTATTTCATAACACCCAGGATTGTGCTGTACCATAAAGGCCTTGAATAATTTTAATCACGTGCATCGGAAGGTTCGCCACCTTTAAACACTGCCATAGATACAAATGTTGCACTCTATTAAATGCTTGTTGGAAATCTAGGCTTATCAAAGCTGCCATCTGCTGTTCTCTTTGAAGAATGAGGAGATCGCACAATTCCCCCAGTGTAATATTTCTGCATAAGCTCCTTTTAACCTGTTTGCTATTATCTTGGTAAACATCTTTAACAATGTTATTGGGCAAAAATCGTTCAAGGTAGTAAGCTGTGCTGTCTTTGGCAACGTGATAATTTCATCCGCAAATGTGTCAGGAAACTGAGCTGTTTCCCACAACTCCATCAAAACTGCTATTACTTCACATTTTATAATGGGCCAACAAGTCCTATAAAATTCATAGGAAAGGCCATCAGGACCTGGAGACGAGTGTTTACTGGATTGTTGGATGACTTCTAGTACTTCTTGTTCTGTAATGGATCTTGGTGAGGAGATCGGCAGTTTCCTGGGTAATCCCAGGAGTAAACAACAGCCCCTCTGCATACCTAGGTGGTGTACCCTCATCTGATCCCTCATGAAACAAAGCCTGAAAATCATCTGCTATAAGATGAAGGATAGATCTGGTCCCTATACATGTATTTCCAGTTTTCGCATCTTGAAGTGTGCATGGACATTGTGTACGCCCTTTCTTTTGCTCCTTTGCAAAATAGTAAAAGGAGTTCTGTTCTTCATGTACGTGTTGGACCTTTACTCTAATTTTATATCCATCCAAGTGCTGCAATTGTTGCATTTTGATAATTTCTTTCACCTGCTTGGCCTTGACATTCACATGGTAACCTTCCCGTTGCTTTGTATACAAATCCCATTGGACTTCGTTGCAGAAATGTAAAACTCCTTTTTCGCACAAAAGTGAATCGAGAAGATATTGACACACTGTTTCACTCACTTTTTTCACAGGACATGTTTCAAGAGCTTTTCAAGAGCTTTTATCATCAGATGGAACTGAGTAGAGTTCCAGCTGATAAGAGCAAAAGCTCTTGAAACATGTCCTGTGAAAAAAAAAACAGTGTGAGTGAAGCAGTGTGTCAATATCTGCTCGATTCACTTTTGTGCTAAGTTGTGCTTCACTGTCTACGCTTCTTTCAATTTTATGCTTTGAACTCCTTTTTCGCCTGTGCCTTCAGAATTCCTATGTGTTTAAAAATAGTATGAATCGCCGGTTTTGCCGTCACAATCCACCAATCACTCTTCCTAGATGCACAGTAGAAAGATGACTAGCCGCTGCCATTTAGTCTGAAACTGCTCCAGAGCGTCGGTATCTTCTAAAACTGAATTATTGAGCTTCCAGTATCCTCAGTTGGCAAATTCAACACAGACGGCAGAAATTTGTATTTGGCTTGATGGTCACTAAACACAGCAGGCAGAACGCAAATTTTATGTACAGAAGTAGCTATCCTTGGCGAGATATAAACTCTATCTGTGAGGCTGAGGTGCTCCGAATAAACGTGAATTTCAATCATTTCAATGTTTTATTTCCCATGCAATCTTCAGTTGTAGTTGCATCACTAAATTTTGTAGCATGATGCTGTACAACAAATGTGAAGTTAAAGCATTCTGAAAGAACTGCTCTTGCTCTTGTCTATATTGCGTACCGGAGGGAGCGTTAATATTTACTAACACTGTCATACAATGTGGCTGAGAGTATCCGGCCAGATGGGTCCATCTGAAAATTCTGCAGATGAAGGCCCTTCCAGTACACAATATCAGTGCTCCTTCCGTCTACGCCTAGATTGACTTTATAATCATAACTGTAAAGAGTGTCCAGATTGTATGTATTAACTTCCTGTAGAAAGCAGATGTCAATGTTATTCACCAGAAGTATTCAGCAATTTCTGGGTCACAATATTTCTGCAACCATTCACATTTATAGTTGCTATTGTTCTCAAGTATATCATACTAATGAGGGTAGTTTTCACGGATATTTCAAGCCGGAGAGCCTCCCTGTGGCTAATCCAAGTTAGAGTTTAGGAAAGAAAATAAAAGCGGTTTATATTTTTGTTATATATTATAATAATTATGAGAGAATGATACTTGTGTTTGCAATGGCATGGCGGTGGTGGTTTACATAATGTGGTTAATATTTTCTAATGGATTGTTTGTTTGACAAGTTTCATTAGGCAGAATTACACATGTTTCTGTAATTAGTAGTCATTGGATTTATAGGTTCTAAAAACTATTAAAATATACATGCATCTAAACTGCTAAAATGTGTAAAATATGCAGTAAACACTAAAAAATGCAGTTAAAATGCATGATTCTTAGATCCACTCACATTTAGTGTTTCCAACTAGGTCTTCTCACTGGTTGTGATTGGATCTGCAGTAAACTAGGATAATCATCTTCTCTAAGTGTTGCGGAATAAATTTATTGTATCTGTTGGTTAGTATGAATTTGTTTGACAAGAATGACCTTTTAGTGTCCACAGAAGTCAAAGGACATATTGTAAGAATTAACAAGATATAGTGAAATTTTCTTTGGAAGGTCACTTATCAGCTTGTAGTATTTGTTCATGTAACATTAGATGTTAAACCCGGGATTTTTGTGTAGAGACTGCACAGTTTTATACCCAATTTTTCATCATACTTTACAGTTGCATAACTAAGCTCAGTTTTCACATTTTCAAGGATTAATATGGCATAATGAAGGGGTAAACCACACTTTTCTGATTCCTCACTTACTTTGGAGAGAATTTTGAAATGAACCTTGATTACATTTAAATCCCTCTGTAACATTTCACTTTTGAATATATCTTTTGAACTCTGAATTGAAGTGGCATCACTTGGATCTAGGCTGCAAACAAATTCTTTAACAGCCCAAAAATCATCTCAATAAACCAAAGCAGCAATAATAATCCATATATCTCAACACATAATCATTGGTTCTTGTGCAAATATTTACTGGAAGTGATCCTCTATAAGCGTTTACTCAGTTGGGAGCTTTCAGAAGTACGTTCTTAATGCTTGAAGTCAAAAGTTTTTACTTTAGAAAACTATTCCCATAATGTTTCTGCTACATGTACAGTGCAAGTAACAAGTATCAGATGGGGATAAAATGTTTTTAGGGAAAAACACCACCCAACATATAGGATACAGAATCTGAAAGGATATTACATTTTTTTTTGTCATCCCCTTCTTACCACAATACCCTTAGAGAATTTTTCACTAAGCATGCCACAGTGGAGTGATTAGTTTTTTCTAAGATTCCTACAAGCGATTGGATGGAGGTTCTGGCTCTGTTTCACTTAGTTTGCCAACAAGACAATTTGGACATAGTGGCCACAAGTGTCAGTATGTCATTGACTATACCCTGGCACTAGACAGATCACATGCCTTCAGTAACATTGGCTTTATTGCAGTTACAACTTTGCCAGGGTGGCTAGTAAGCAACAGCTGATTGTTCTTTCTGTAATGTTCAAACCACATACAAATGTAAGTAACAAACTTTAATGAATAATAACTCTGCATACACATTGCTATGTATGTAGAATAAATTAGCATGGATGCCCACAGACATACTCCTTCTTTTCAAAGAATTCCCAGGTCCTTTGCCTATTAAGTGTCACGTCTGACAACAAAGAATTTTCACTTTTTGAATTATCGCTTGTTGATCAACAATTTTTGAGTCATTAACACACTTCAGATAAAATAGGTTGCAAAGAACAACTTAACGTGTTGTGCTAGAGGTTCACAACTCTGAAACATGTGGTTGGAAATAGCTACATCAGGCAACAGAGCCAATTCCAGTTCTGCTTCTGCATAGTCTCCACCATCCAGAATGCTGACGTTACTGGTTTAGGAAGTCTGATGTGTCATGCTTTTCATCTGTGTTTCTATGAGGGTACAAACTTAATTGCTGTCAAGTGCAATGTTTTAGTGGCTGGGCTATACATATATACTGAGATTAGTACATGACAAATTGCTGAAAAATGCATTCCATCTAGATAAAATGTGACTTTGCCTGTGTGAATAAACTTCACTTTGAGGTGGTGGTCTGTTTTGCAGCAGTATATTGGATAGTAGTTGAATGTTGTGTTGATTGAAACTTTTTCTCACATGCAGTTTATTTGTTACACAATTGACAAAAAGCAATCTTCTGTCTGTGGTGTAATCTAGAGAACCAAACTCTTTAACCAACTGTCTTAAAAGTATCCTTTATTGCATTTATAATACTTGCCAAAAACATACTTCTTACAAAGAAAATCACTCATTGGCTACTGTGAATACTGCTACAATCTACAATACAATTAGGCATTTGACTTACACAGCAATCTGTTGTCATTCCCTGGATTGATATCACTATTACGGAATGCAGCATCTTGCCACACTTGCATTATGGGGTTTCATGGTTAATAAGCAGAACTGCACTGCAGAACTGCACTATCATATGTAATAGGTACTTGAACATCTCAGTTCTTAACAGTTTGATATATGCAGGATGCATACCAAAATTGCAGAATGTGTACTAACATGAAATATGTGGTTTTATATGCACTAACAGAACTGTGCACAGTAACCAGTGATGATAAAACATACTTAGTTTCCTTTTCATATCATTTTGTAAAAGCAAGTTGAATATGCGTTTCCATATAAATCCAATATCTAGTAAATTGCTTGTGTGAGAGTTTGAATGCAACAGGCAGTATGGAAACTGTGTTTGTTTGAAATTTTTAATCAAGTTTCTGTTCTTTTGCATATGCAAAGAAGAAAGAAATCATTGAAACAGACAGGGAAACTCCAGCATTAGAGTACTTAACAGGACAGGACAGTTATGGCTTATTTGTGCAATATAGGGAACAGTTTCCAAGCTCTTTTGTCATTAAATGTCAGTCTGGCCTGAGCATCCAAGCAGTGCGGATGTGGCTGGTCACCTTTTGTGTTGTTTACAAGTGGTGTTGCAAGCATTAAGAACGTACTTCTGAAAGCTCCCAACTGAGTAAACGCTTATAGAGGATCACTTCCAGTAAATATTTGCACAAGAACCAATGATTATGTGTTGAGATATATGGATTATTATTGCTGCTTTGGTTTATTGAGATGATTTTTGGGCTGTTAAAGAATTTGTTTGCAGCCTAGATCCAAGTGATGCCACTTCAATTCAGAGTTCAAAAGATATATTCAAAAGTGAAATGTTACAGAGGGATTTAAATGTAATCAAGGTTCATTTCAAAATTCTCTCCAAAGCAAGTGAGGAATCAGAAAAGTGTGGTTTACCCCTTCATTATGCCATATTAATCCTTGAAAATGTGAAAACTGAGCTTAGTTATGCAACTGTAAAGTATGATGATGAAATTGGGTATAAAACTGTGCAGTCTCTACACAAAAATCCCGGGTTTAACATCTAATGTTACATGAACAAATACTACAAGCTGATAAGTGACCTTCCAAAGAAAATTTCACTATATCTTGTTAATTCTTACAATATGTCCTTTGACATCTGTGGACACTAAAAGGTCATTCTTGTCAAACAAATTCATACTAACCAACAGATACAATAAATTTATTCCGCAACACTTAGAGAAGATGATTATCCTAGTTTACTGCAGATCCAATCACAACCAGTGAGAAGACCTAGTTGGAAACACTAAATGTGAGTGGATCTAAGAATCATGCCTTTTAACTGCATTTTTTAGTGTTTACTGCATATTTTACACATTTTAGCAGTTTAGATGCATGTATATTTTAATAGTTTTTAGAACCTATAAATCCAATGACTACTAATTACAGAAACATGTGTAATTCTGTCTAATGAAACTTGTCAAACAAACAATCCATTAGAAAATATTAACCACATTATGTAAACCACCACCGCCATGCCATTGCAACCACAAGTATCATTCTCTCATAATTATTATAATATATAACAAAAACATAAACCGCTTTTATTTTCTTTCCTAAACTCTAACTTGGATTAGCCACAGGGAGGTAATAAACATTAAGCAAGAAATATCTGCTTCCCAAAAACTAGGTAATACCAACAGTGTAACTGAGTAGGGAGCATTAACAACCACTCCATGCCATCCATTGCGGCTTCAGAAAACTCTTGTATAAATTCCTGTGAGCTTATGCTGATTGCACCTTTCCTTTACGAGGCGTGTGCCTCAGTTGTTCTGGGTTTCCCTTTTTCTCCGTGTGAGCGCGTGAAGGTTGCTTTGGTTCCTCTCTCGAACAGCTCTCCGAGCTGACGAGAGAGCAGTCAGGGCTTTCCTTTCATAGCGCGTGCACGGTGATTTATAACTGTCTTAGCTCCCGGGTGCAGTTCAAAATCATGTAATAGCAGGTATTAGAGTGAAGTTATAATGTGTACAAAGTTTAACTTTCGAGGAAGTTAAGTGTAATTGTGCAAGTAAGCTGTCAGTGTGAATAAGAGATTTATTAAAGCTTTTAAATTATCAAAGTAAGTTGTATAATTGTACCTTAGCCTCTGGGTACAGTTCAAGCTGTTTGAAAATTGTATTCCTAAAATTTGCATGAGGTAATTTTCACTTAATATAAAAACTAATATATTAACTTTTGAAGCAGAAACAATGGTTCTCTTGCTTCTATGCAACACAGACCCCTGATGTATTTTCTGATGTATTAGCTTCAGTAATGCTACAGAATTATACTGTTACTGACAGGAGACAAATAACTAGGATGGCTTCTCTGGATGAAACTTGGTATTCCATGTCATTTACCATCATCCAATGTGTCAAAAGCTGCACTCAGCTTCACTACAGATTATTTCCATTTACAATGAAGCACTGGTTTCAAAGTATAGCCAAAAATGCAAAGTATTTAATGGAGAAGTGAAGCAATAAAAGCAGCAGTTGATCTACATAACAAACCAGTACAAGGAGCAGTATTTTATGATCACAGCTCTAGATAGCCGACACCTAGGCTAAAAAGGCCACCAAACTATAACATTTATAAAGGACTTCCATTTGAATAGCGACATTACTTATTAGGAAAATATATTTGAATAGTGACATTACTTACTAGGAAAATATTTGACGAACGACAAAGGATTTGTAAAGAATCAGGAGGAAACCACTGGGAAAAAGTTATCAAAACTAAGAAGCTAATTCCAGTCCTTCCTAAGAAAGCAGATGTAGCTCATTTTAGACTGATAATAACCGGACATAATTGTCTGGAACACCATCTTCGTAGCATTAAATTTAGGAAATTGTCCTCTATGTCTCCAGGATGTTTCAACGGATGCACACCACCTACCCAGGACTAAATCATTGTGGAAAAACATTGAAATGCAAGAAAGATTTGATACTTATTTCCATTGTATTTGAAATCAACCATGCAAAAATAACAAAAAAATGGAGCCTTCTTATTACATTTTATGTAATATTTCAGCAGCTCTTGCATGCTGAACTATACACAAATATTCCATAACATCTACAATAAAAATCCACAGTGATGCTCATGAGAATACATGTTTATGTCAATAATAGTCATATCAGACAAATCAATCAATTAATGGAAATTAATTATTCTTTCACACTGGCCGTGTGTAGGCTAAATTGTGGAAACGTTGAGTCAGACTGAAAAATTCAATGCCATAGCCGGGATTTGAACCACGGATCTTCTGGTTTCCGTCCAGCCGCACTACCATTGTGCTACTATGGCCAACGTGCCGATATGACATTAAATTCTCCAACTGACTCGTATTTTCCCGGTAAACCACTTAGGTGTTCTCATGAACACATGAGACAACTACCTTAATGGCGACTTACTACATGTAAGTACTTTAAGGCCCGGGCTGTATAGTTAACCACTATTAGGTTAATTAATGGAAATTAATTATTCTTTCACACTGGCCGTGTGTAGGCTAAATTGTGGAAACGTTGAGTCAGACTGAAAAATTCAATGCCATAGCCGGGATTTGAACCACGGATCTTCTGGTTTCCGTCCAGCCGCACTACCATTGTGCTACTATGGCCAACGTGCCGATATGACATTAAATTCTCCAACTGACTCGTATTTTCCCGGTAAACCACTTAGGTGTTCTCATGAACACATGAGACAACTACCTTAATGGCGACTTACTACATGTAAGTACTTTAAGGCCCGAGCTTTATAGTTAACCACGTTTCCACAATTTAGCCTACACACGGCCAGTGTGAAAGAATAATTAATTTCCATTAATTAACCTAATAGTGGTTAACTATAAAGCCCGGGCCTTAAAGTACTTACATGTAGTAAGTCGCCATTAAGGTAGTTGTCTCATGTGTTCATGAGAACACCTAAGTGGTTTACCGGGAAAATACGAGTCAGTTGGAGAATTTAATGTCATATCGGCACGTTGGCCATAGTAGCACAATGGTAGTGCGGCTGGACGGAAACCAGAAGATCCGTGGTTCAAATCCCGGCTATGGCATTGAATTTTTCAGTCTGACTCAACGTTTCCACAAATCAATCAAGTTTGTCCAAGCTTGCACAAGGCAGCACTTTATATATCAGCTATTGTGTACAGGAATAATAAGTACTGACCTTCCTTGAGACTTCCCTCTTCTGCAGCTTGACCAGAGTGGAACACAGTCTTGACGAAAATTCCCATGCTTCCCTTAGGTGAATCTTGGCCACCCACAACACTGAAACCCAGAGATTTCTTCCCAGGTCCCTTGTGGAATGTGACCGTAAACAACGATAATGATAGAGACTTGGGACGCCGTGGCAGTGTGCCAGCACTTGGGCGAGCTGAAGAGTTCACACGTGGGGCTGCACTAGAAGGCATAGAAGTGGGTGTAACATTACAGCTCCGCCTTCGTGGTGTTACATGGTCAAACTGGTATGAGAATTTGCGCATACCAGTGACAGCTTTCTGCTGCTGCTGCTGCAATTGTTGCTGACCTGAATGAATAAAAAAATCAGAAATACATTTTTATTAGTGAATATGACACACATAATGCAAAGAGATACATTAGATAATTTAATGAGTATTAAAGAGAATACATCTTGGGCTGTTGCTGAAGTGAACCCTAGCCTTTCTTTATGCCATTAGAACAGTCTTTAAATATATTTACATGATTACTCCTTTCTAATATTAATTTTGACTTCAGCTCTTTCCTATTTACCTATTTTTTTTCTTTCTCTGTCTATTGTTTACTTCTTATTTCAAACTTATCAATTTGAAATGGTAAATTAGAATTAACACTGAAGTATGTTACATTATGGTATATGAAGTACAGTGTGTCTCAGTCAACTCGTAGTATAATTTTAATTATGATCACTTCAATCTATGTTCTTAAACTCAACTGACAAAGATTTCTCACATTTATTTCTTATCTTTTCCCATTACAGATATTTAACTTCACTTAGATATTTCTCAATTAGGTGCCCGACTTATATTCTTTTTTGTACCACTGACAGATTTCTGAATTCCTTCACCCCTCTCCTCTGTTCGCATATTCAACCCAATTCCACACAAACATGCCACCAATCACTCACTGATTAGTAAATCTACCCCTCAGCCAGCAAGAATATCAAAAAGAATACCATCAAATCTTAAAAACTGCAATTAAAAATGGACATGGAAAAAGCCTTGTAGATAAACAACTAAAATCATTGAAACTTCAAAAAAGATCAAAATAGATCACAGCTCTCTCACCAATAAAACAAGAAATTAGATTTGCTAAATTTACTTAACACCCCTGGGCCACAAAAACGTTCCAAAAAATATTCAAGAAATACAATATAACACTGGCACCAAAAAACAATTACAACATTAAAAACCTACTTAACAGTAATAATACTGATAAGATAAAACCAGAAGAAAAGTCCGGCATTTACAAGATTAAGTGTAAAGACTGTGAAAAAATTTATATAGAGAGGACAAAAAGAAACAGGCACTAGAAAAAAAGAACATTTTAGGCACTTAAGATACAAAAATATTGATAAGTCCGCAATAGCAGCTCATTTCTGGTCTGAGAATCATGAAATTGAAGATAGCACCAAATTACTAAAATACGTACAAAACATAGTGAACTCGTCATATGGGAGAGAATATACATAGAAAAACAAAAACCAACTAATGAATTTTGAAATCCCGCCAGAAGATAACCCCACATTTAAATTCAATCACAAAATCAACAGATGGCAGCAGCAACTCCAGAACTACCCACACCACTGGATCAAGCTATAGTCACATAAGAGCCAACGATGCGAGCGATGGTTCGCAAAATATGTCCTCAAATTAGGTATATAAGTGAAGCTGATGTGTAATAAATACGACTCATCTATAATTTAATAATTATTTCGCTTCACTGTGGTGTTCCAATACAGTTAAATTTCGATATGTTGTGATAAGGTTTGCAGTTGCACTTGCCAATCATTCAAAATTTGCCGCTTCAATGGCTCTGACATTCTGGTGACTAACGGCTGCTACAGACCATCCGGAACGTGGTGAATCATTTAAGTTCACACATCTCGCTTGGAAGAATGCACTACACCTGGAGACATTGCTACTGTCCAAACAATCCTCCGCATATATGCCATGCATTTCCCTGTAAATTTCATTCGGTTTCTGCCCTTTGGCCCATAAGAATCTATCTACACCTCGCATCTCTTCAAGTGTGGATGACAGTAGCATGTGCACCATCTTTTGTTCCATAGTTCCTGCTTCTCACTAGAGCTGCACATGAACACAAATAAACCCTCTGTAAAGAAAACTTAAAACTACATTTGTGTGAAATTTCAGTATTCCAGCTGCAATATCATGGCATAAAAAAGTGATACTTTTTTATCCACGCTCGTATTTAAACCAACAAATATATGCAAAAAAATTGCTATTAAAAGTTGTGCTTTTCCATTTTTAAAGCTCACCTTATGCAAAATAATTTAGCTTTATATCATTGTCCAGAAATAAGGAACAAATGCACATCAAAAATAGGTTGAGAGTGTGTTTTAACAATTGTTGCTGCATTATACATTGACATGACTATGTACCTTCCATCATTTATTAGCATGTACAGAAATTATTCATACAAATGTTTCCTCCCCCCCACCCCCCTCTGCTTCATTTTAATTGAGAAATTTTTGCAGAAATACCTACATTAAACATTTCATTATAGATATGAATGGAACAGCAACAGCCAAGTGTTTAACCTTAAAAATCTAATGTTCCCATGCAATTGTTTTGTTTGTTACGTCAATTACCATGATCATATCAGCAACCCAGTGTGCCAGAATTTTTTTCTTCAGGAGTTGTTTTAAATGTAAGTCTACTGGCATGGAACTGTCACTTTTAAGCATATTTAAAAAACTATTGATTTTTTTATATTTGAATTCATGACCTTGGCTTGAGTAGGCCAAGTAGGTATACAAGATGTATAAATTCTTTCCAAATGACGAAAACTGCACAGGCTATTCCCAAAAAATACAAGATATTTACTCTTTTCATCATACAAATACATTTAATACTATTTTAATCAAAATCATTAGAGCCATGTTTGAGAAAAACATTTCAAAAAATCTTCTATTTAAAGTGTAGTTTGGGGTTAGGCTATTTACCTGAAAATCTATGCATTACATCTTTAGAAAATACTGAACTCGGTACCAAGTTTAGTATGCAACTGACTTTTAGCTTCAGTTATGCTGTTCTCAGACAGATCAACGCTCGGATCTTCTAAAAATCTTTTTTTTATTCATTCACCTTCAAAACATGTGTTATTTCATATGAAATCTTGGTATCAAATTATTTTTGGGTGAAATGCAATACCTTTTCTATTATGTGCATCTTAGAAAAAGTAAAAACTATTACGACTTCCTGTTTGAGAAAAGTAAAAGTATTTTATGATTGAAAACAAGGAATATCTTTGAAATGTTTAACTCCACATAAAAATATATCATAAATAAAGTGTGTAGTTTAATTGAGGTTTAAGTTTTTTGTGCAGTAAGATTTGTCAATTTGTTACAGCTTACTAGTTATGCAAAAGTCATCCACAGCAAATAGGACTACACAAACTATTCCCAAAAGATGTACATTTCATTTACCATGAAAATATCTTACACATATTTAATTTAAATCATAATCATTAGACCTATCTTTGAGAAAATAAAAAAAAAAAAATGTTCTAAATGTTCCATGTAGGTATTGTCTGGAGCGGGAGGATTTTCTTGAAACTGTTATGTTGCATCCTTGGAAGACACTGAACTTCAATATCAAGTTTAGTATTTAACCAACAATTCATTTTGAAGTTATGCTGTTCACAGGTCATGCATGCATATGCACAAGGACAATTTCTATAAATGCTTCTTTGGATTCAGGAGTCTTCAAAAAGCATATTTTGCTGAAATCTCAATATGCAATGCCGGGTCAAAAGCTTTTGGACACTTGGTATAGGATAGTATATTTGAAGACATCCTATGGTTATGTTACCAAAGAGCATGATTAAGAACCTTGATCAGCAAATTATCACTGTACATGATATCTTGTTTATATAAATAACTGCTGATGTTTAAAGGTTTATAGCATCATAACCACCAACAGATAAATTTTAGGTGTAAGAGAGATATGGGATCAACAATTTACTCATGACCTTATTCTGCGTTAACACAGCTTCTTATTATGGTCTTGCAGCATACAATTGCTTTAATGTAATTGGAAGTGTTATCAATATTACTGTGGCATCCTCAGTAGGAGAGTATTTGACTTCTGTATTAGAACAGCTTTCATTATTTTATAATTTATTATTCTTTCCATTCTAAATCAATACTGCGAAAGAAAATATGAAAGACTTTACTTAAATTATTTCAGGAAATGGGCCGAGGATCATCCATCAGTTTAGAAAAGTGTTCAGCAATCCACATATTTCAATGGTGAGGGGTAGAGTGTTTGCCAAATCTCACAAAAACTAAAAATTTCACGGTCCACTGTGAACTACTTAGTTCTCAGGTTACAACTTTTGTTCTAACAAGGATAGGAAATGAATTGGAAGAACAAGGTGTACTTCTAAAGCATAGGACCTATCAAAAGTGAAAAGTAAAAGAAATTGAAGGCTGACCGCCCCAGAAATTCAGTCTGATTTTAATGCCAGTCACAGCAAGGAAATCTCTCTCAGTACTGTGAAGCAACGATTGATGTTAGCTAATTTATGAGGTAGGGTGGCATTGAAGAAACCACTTCTTAGGCCCAGGAACAAACAGAAGATATTGGCATGGGCAAAAGATTACAAAAACTGGGCAACTGAAGACTGGAAATGGCTCCTTTGGACAGATGAATACAAATTCCAAGGTTTTTGGGCAACAATGCTGTGTGTATATTCTCCTGATGAAAAGATGCATCCCAATTGCATAACACCACCGTGAAACTTGGTGGGGACTCTCAATGGTCTGGGGATGTTTTTGAGCAGATATGCTGTTTCATCAGGAATTGGTCTAATTGGTCAGGATTCATCATGCAGCAGGACAATGATCCAAAACATACATCCAAATTGTGTAAGAGATACCTACAGCAGAAACAGGAGGTAGGAGAGTTAAAGGTGATGGAATGGGGCCACCAGTCACCAGATATGAACCCAACTGAACTTCTTGGGAGAACCTTGGACAGAGAAGTTTGAAAAGAGTGCCCTACTTCTATAAAAATATTATGAAAAATCCTTCAGACATCCTAGATTAATATGGAGAACAATGTATGTGAAAAACTTGTTTGGAGAGTGCCCAGAATTATGAAAAACCTGACTGCTGCAAAGGGTGGATTGTTTAACACAAAAAGATAAAGGTTTAGGACAGAAAGACATCGTTTGTGGTAAAAATTATCCAGCTCAGCTTTTATTACAATATAAATAGATGCTCCATAATGTAGAATCATATATATTGTAGCTTTGTGGGTTCGTAGAATTAAAAGTCCGAGTTGCCGAAATAAAAATCGTTCTTTATTTCCGTAAAATACACTGTTCAATTCTCACGTAACATTACATCACATATACAACACAATCTTCCAAGGTTGATGACAATAACAAACAGTGTGCAGCTCTTGTGACAACATCAACAACACTTCACAGCTGTTTTCTGCTTACTCACAACTCTTGTCTTACAACTGACTCTTGGCAAGTCGTCACTTCCTTAAATACCTCATTCATAATTTGAGACTTATGGAAGTTTCTCTAGCATGTCACCAGATAAAACTCGACTGTTCTAGAATGTAATTATATCTGTCGGCAAGTCTTATTTCCAGTGCTGCTATGCAAGCTCTTTATCTCCGTGATATACTATCCGTTGGTTAATTATCTGTGCTATCTTTATTTGCCGGCTCTTTGTGTACACATGCTGCGCTATCGTTAGAATGTTAGAATGATGAAACAGGATTTTTAACATTTTATACAATATGACCTAATAGAACTAGTTTAAACTTACTTGAGGGTTGTGCACCAGATGAAGGAGGTTTTGAGGAAGTTTGAGTAGTAGCAGTTGCTGATGATGATAATGAGGTCGAGTCTTCTTGCTTAACATCTGTGGATGCTTCAACTGTTGATGTTGCTGTAGTAGCTTCTGTAACTTCATCCTTAAGCCTTGCTACAACAATATCTACATCTCGTGGAGCATTCTGTAGTGTTGTACGTGCTTCCTGGAGTGTCAGACCACGCAGTCGCCGTCCATTCACTTTCACTATCTCGTCTCCAATTCTAAACCTTCCATCCCTGAGAAATCGGAAAATTCATTAATATTCTCTGTCAAGCATTATACAAATATTGTTCTTGACATAATAGCTGGTGCATTAGGCAGACTGAAAAGCAAATATAAATATCACTCTAACACACAAAGCATAGAGTTTTTCATGTTTAAGGGCAACATCAATGACCTGAAATATTTAAGAGAAAATTGATAAAAGATATTCATTATGCCTTTAAATTTGCCAATGTTTCGCATGATCTGCATGAAAAAATGTAATGCAAAAGCTCCTGGTGCATAAGGATAGTGTGGCTTAATGAATGGAGGTAATGAAGGAGAGAAGATGAGAAAGAAAAACAGGGAGACAGGAAAGGTGGACAGGAGCATAACCCACAAATACAATTACAACTACAAATTTAATGTCTAATAACTGAGGAACACATTTTGAGGTACTAAAAAGATTAAAATTAATTAGGGTAAATTTATTTACTTATTATGTATTACAACTGAGTATATATTCAACAAAATATTAAACATACTTAGAGACCAAAATTAATTTAGTTTATCTTCTGTAGTATCACATGGCACACAAAAAATCAGCCCACCATGAGCAGATATAAATAATTGATCGATAATAAATAGAAAGTAGAAGAAAGAAAAACTAAGCTAATGCAAAGGTGTGTATGTACTGAAATCATCATCTCTCTTATCTTGGGTGCTGTTAATGAAGTTGTGCATCAATAAACTTTTGCTGTTGCCCTGACATATCGTTATATCTTCCACAACTCTGCTACAAGAATTCTCAAAATTTCATTATGAATTCATCCTTCAATCTAATGTCCTTGAATTATTTGTGTACATCTTCCTCTTAAGACTGTATAGCTATAACTTATAGCTATAACTTTTTATGTAATTTTGAGACCAGGTTGGTTTCCTGTAAATTCCAAATTTTATTTTTGTGTCATTCCCAATGATGTTTAAGTTCAAGAAAGAGTTGTCCATTGGCTTCCTTTTCTATTTTGAAATTTACTTCTTTTTTTTCCTGCAGATTGAGTAGTTTTAATGTATCATCTAAATGTCTATTTGGAGCTACTGAAAAGATGTCTTCAAAACTTTGGTACCAAACCTTGAAGACCCAGGGGAAAGCCTTTCTTTGAGCATTTCAAATGAACCCTTAAATAAATTTGCTGAAAAGGAGAGGGGATTGCCTATAGATAATTCTGATTTCCGCCTGTAGTATTTTCCATTAAAGCTGAAAAAATTTTGTTCAATTTATAGTGTTGCTAATAAAATGTATACTTTAACTTATACTGATCTCATCTCTGTTGCAGAATGTCATTTTTAACACTACCTGTAATTTTTCTTTTGGCATGCTTGGGAATAGGGATGTGACAACAAATGAAACAAATTTGTCATTTCTGTACAATTCTATGGCTTTAATTTTTTCTATTAAGTTTAAAGAGCTTCAAATTTTCACTTTCAAACTTTAGGAGACAAATTTGTTTAATAACCGTTTGTCTAATTATATGTGGGGGCATTTATGTTACTAGTGATAGGTCTCATTGACTTATAATCGTCCATGCAGGTGCAAAGTTTGGATTCAAAACCCATTCTGTCCTTATTTATACATCTCAACAGAAAACTGGAGATTTTCATAAAGAAACAATTATTAAAAATTATTTCAAATGGTTTCAGAAAAATGTTAATTCTCAATTTGGCCCTTAACTCTGTTCTAGAGATAAACAATGCTTCTTATGATAATATGAAAGTAGATAAACCTCCAACTTAAGTTGTTTAAGAACAAACATTTCTTGATTACAAAATCACAATACACCCTTTGATGAAAATGGCACCAAAAATAACTATAATGCTTTAATTCTAGCCAAAATGGTGACCCAGAAAACCTTTTATATTTACCAAATATGTCTTGAGCATAACCATACAACCTTAAGGCTTCCCAGATCTAAATCCCATGAATTAACATGGGAAATGTAAAAAAAAAATGGGTTACTAGCAAAAGTGTAACCTTGACAATAAAAGATGTTGAAATGTTGTGCCGCCAAAGGGTTCAGCAAATTGGCCAAATGGAATGGCAAAAGGTTTGCCACAAGTGGATCAAATTGAACAGGAGTATTGGAAGAAAGATGGTACAAGAAAAAATAATTAACAATGGGATATAGAGCAATGACAAGAATGACAGCAATAGTGACTCCACAGAAGGCAAGATATGTTAGACAAGATATGTAATTATTCTTCAATAAAAAATTAAAGTGTGATTAAAGGCAAAACTATTGTTTTACTGAGTGTGAAATGTGTGCAACTGAAAAATTAGTGGAACTATGGTATTCTATTTGGTGGCAACTATACAACTTCCCTGTTTACACATCTTTGAGCAGTCCAGTGATATTTGAGAGAAAGATGACATAACAATGAGAAATCATTGCTACTGAAAGCAGGAAAGTGACTTGCATTAAGGCTTTCATTTAAATATTGCCATGTTTAAAAACAATTGCTGTGTACAATGGTGGTGGGTATACTACTACATGACAGAGCATTGGGACATATTGACCTTCAGTGACACTGCTGGATTCACTCCTTATATTGTTAATAGAAGGGCAAAATATTAGTAACATGGCATACAGTAAGTGGCAAAACACATATAGAACACTTGGGAGCTGTGTGTCTGATATGAAAGGTTAGCCAATATGCAAATGTAAATTGCCACTACAGCCACCCATTTGACACTTAACGCAAAGGGAGTTTAATTCTCTTTCCTTTCTTTTTGTCACAGTATTGAATCACATTAAATATGTCTCATGCCTGCTGATTTATGACACGCTGCTGTCCAGAACACATGATTGCATCCGAACAGAGTGTACATATACTAGATTTGCCATCTACATGGAATAAGCTCATGTAAACATCTGTTGTTCGCATATTTTTGGATATGCTTCAATGCTTTGCCATGTAGTACTAATCATGATGCATGTGCCATAAATGTATAACATTTAATGTCTCTGAGCTTTGCTTAAAGTGAGACTCCAATATGTGAAACCTCTTTCCCATATATAAATGTTTACTATACAGTGTAATCAAAATGGATGCTAATATGGTATTGACAACATATAATCCAATTTAAAATTATATAATATGGCACAAGGTTGTACAATCTGTTCCAACAAAGGGGAAACAAAGTACAGTAATGGAAAATATAGTTTATTGCCAAAAATGCACAAAATGTGTGCTGATTAACTATATTTTATGATAAAAATATGTACTCTTAAGTACAATAAAATTGTTTGTGAGAGTGACATCATGTTAAAACATTTATACTTATTTTCATGCCTGTAATGCATGGAGAAAAAAAATGTTTTCAGATGCTAGGCTTTGGCAATGAAGCCATTAGCTCTCTTGCTCTCCAATATTTCTGTGTAGTGGGTCCTGCAGGTAGGGCTTCACAGGCTAGAAGATGTTCTTCAGTCATTTCCTCTTCTTTGTTGCACAGAGGACAATTTGGACTTGTATAAATTCCTATTCTGTGTAAGTGTTTGGCCAAATAATAATGCTCTGTAAGTAATCTAAAATTTGCTACTGCAGCTTTATGTGGAACTTCTGGAATAATTTCTGGATTTTTAACTAAAATGGGAGCAAAAAATATTTACCTAATAATCTGTTCCCTATTCATAAATAACCAACCATTCAAACATTCCTTCCTTTAGTGGTTTATCTTACCTATGTACAACACCACCATTTTCAATATGTGAGATGACATAGCAGGATGTCTTGGGGTCCTTGCGCTCTATGTAGATTCCAAGTTCACCAGTGTCGTCCTTGCTCACCTTAAATGTTTTCAGTTCACGTTCTGGTGCAGCACTAGAAGTGGCAGCAGGCTTGCACCTATCACACACCATAGATTCTGTTGGATCAGGCTCTGTACGTGATGTAGTAGGGTCTCCGCTGGACAACCTGCACAACATACAGATGAATGAGTATGCTCAAATAACTTGCATTTTGCATTATTTTTGCATAACACTGTAAAGCATTACTGTTCAAAGTATAAAACAATTCTTGACCAAATATTATGAGAATGATGAAACAGAAAAAGATGTGCTATTTATTAACAATGGTGCCACAAGAAATAAGCTCAAATCTTTGAAATCAGAAATGGTATTTTCAACTATTGAATTAAGATAAAGAATAAATGAGGACCTGCATGCAATAATGAGGTAAATCACATAACATCTAATTGAGGTACAGTCTAATAAACATTTCAGAAGATAACTATTCAATAGCAGCTGTTCACAATATTTCAAGACCTCACGGGTACTTATCTGGCAACATTTAGGAATGTATTTATTAATATATTAATGGTACCTGAAAGGAATTGTAAGATAAATAGTGAAAAATTACTTATCCCATTATTGCATGGAACGTTCAGAAAACTTTGTGTTCGAAATAATGAAATCAAATATTATAATTTCACTGCACTTTTAGATATACTTTGATTTTCACCACCAATTGGAAACAAACTTATTTACAGGCACAAATAATATTATAATATTGTGTGTTTAGTCAGATAAACACATCTCACTAGTCACTCTCACTTGAACTGCTGTCAGATTGTGATTGAGGTTTGGTTGCTTGTTCAAAAAAGTTGCTCAAACAGTTTGCCTTCTTCTGATAAGTAACAGGATAGGGATTTTCTTCATCTATTTTGGCCTTCATAACACCAATATTTGGAGCCGTCACAAATTGTATAGACTGAAGCTTATTAGGGCATATATTGTATGTTTTTAATAATCCAATGTCTTGAATAACTAAAGTACCATTGGCTTGTAGGATATCATTTGAGCCTTGGAAAGGTCAAATCCTTTACTTGGTAGTTTCAACTGATTACTCTGCCTTATTGCTGTATCTAATCTAATACAATTCCTTTAAGGACAATGACGGAAGACTACTTAGCATTCCTTATTATGCTGATGTAGTCACTAGGTGTCTTGATGACTTCTGTTTTCTCAATCACTTGAGAAATTGTAGCAAAATTTTGATCACACTGGCAATAACTATGCCCTCAAGCAGGAAAAACATGTCTAATGGTGATTCCCAATGTCACAGAAGTGTACAGGAAAAATCTAACTACAGTCTGATTCCCTTTTTGCCCACTGCATGCATCAATAAATAACGTAAGATTTGTCCGGTGTAGAAGCTTCTGTTGCAAAACATGAAACACAACAACAGATGCTACTGATTCCTTTCTTGTCTTCACCTTCGACGAAATGAAACATGTAAGAGTTACACAAATATAACTATTTGCAACAAACACTTCACTTACCTTATTAATAGGAAAAATTGACATTTTCTTAAGATAAGTGAAGTTTTTATTGCAAATAGTTATACTTGTGTAATATTTATTGCTTCACTGTAGCTAGCATCATTTTTCACATAATGTAAGAGTTATTTGAATGCACATGCACATTAAACAAGAACATCTAAATCATCCTTTTATACAACTGATCAGTGACAGGAATGCGAGGCAATGGCAACTTCTAGGCATAATCAAACTCTATTAAATTTCTCTCATCAAGTTTCAGCAGGTCCCCTTTTTCATTTATTGATAAACTTCAACTTTCTTACTATGCATCTTATTCAGGTTTATTCACCTTTGTAATAAAATGTTATAAGGTTTATCAAGAGAAAAGATAACATAGTACATTTTACACTTACAAATTTTAAAATTTTGTCCATTAGATATACAATTAGCATTATAAGACTAAGGCAATTTATATACAATTACAAAATTTAATATAACATTTCGGTTCAGAATGCACACCTCCTGGAGAGGTAACAGCTAACCTTATAAAATGATGCCTGTTTTGTACTCTTCTATTGAATAAAATAAATTTTTTATAAGATAGAACTTAATTTCTATTTTCATTTTTGCTTCCTCCTTTATTTCTTTAATTGCATCAGGTAGGTAATTATATACTCCTTTGCATTACTCTATGCATTTCTTACCAAGAGAACCACTCAATCTGCTTCTGAAGTAATTTTGCCTAGGTCTAGTGTTATAGTTATGTACGTTCATGTTTTTATTATCTTTGTGTGTCCTTATTACGTACTTCTGATATTCATATATGTACAAGCAGGGTACTGTTTATAAATTTAATTTTTTAAAAGCATTTCTACATGAAGTTTTACTCTGTATTTTTATTATCCTTATTACTCACTTTTTTAGTCTTAAATATTTTTATTATATATTTCATTGTTGCAGACCCCCAAAAAATGATCCTGTAGTTTAAATGAGATTGTATAAAAGCATAATATACTTGCATTACACTATCCTCTGCCATGATCTGTGCCACTTGTTTTAATATGTATATACCACTATTTATTTTCTTCATGATCTTTTCAATATGCTTGTCCCATTTTAAACTATTATCAATAATTAATCCTAAAAAGTTAGTTTGCATTACCTGTTTGACCTTCATGTTCTGTACTGTCAGAATAATATTGGACTGTGTTTTATTATTTAAGCTAATCTGCATCCATTCCATTTTATTCACATTTAGCATCATCCCCAATTTTGCAAAATAAGTGTATACCACTTCTAATATTGCATTAGCTTTGATCTGTAAGTTAGTTACCGTATCAGCAATTACAACAATTGTTGTATCGTCTGCATATCCAGTAGCAATTCTGTTGTATCGTCTGCATATCCAGTAGCAATTCCTCGTTCATTGTATATCTTTTCAAATAAAGAATTTATGTACAAAATGAACAAATATGGTCCCAGCCTTGAGCCCTGTGGTACTCCATGCGTTATGCGTCTGAAGGAAGATTAAACTTTTGTTAAATTTCCTGTTTCAATTCTTAATTTCTTATGCACATTTCTCTTCCAAAGTCTCAGATATGATAACCTTTTCCTTCCTTTTTCCTTATTTCTTTTCTTTTTTTTTTTTTTCAGCATGGGACAAATCATCTACAAAATCTGAATTTCAGCTCATTTTGCTTCGTCACAACTATGTAACAATCAGCTGCTAGACAATGAAACACTATGACTCGTAGAAACCATGCAGCATTGTAAGAAAACACATGCCACAACCTATCAGCTGTTTCTTAGAAGTATAATGCTGACCCATTATTACAGAACAGACATTGAGGATTCAGAATTTCATATACTCGGCATAAATGGGGTAACCAGACTTATCCCATTATTGCATGCAGCTGTTCAATTTTTAGCTCCTAGTAGGCTAGATGTTTCTTTACAGCTCTTTCAACCATTGTCTACATCTTTTTAAAACTACACCAGGATACAATTTATCCACTTTAACCTTTTGATATTTCCTTCTTATTTAATATTATTAATATAGCACTTCACTTTGTCTATATGCCAGGCTATGTGTTATATGAGGTATTTCCCCTTCCTGATGGGGCTGATGTGCCATTATCTGGTCTTAATGTGAACCAATTTTAAAATTTTGAAAACAAAGCATTAAAACTGTGCAACTCTAACACCAGATGGCAGCATGATCAGTCCCAGCAGGAAGGGAAAACAAGAAAGAGTCCCATAAGAGCCGTAGATGCAAACGATGATTTGCGAAACATGTCCTCAAAATAGGTACGAAAGTGAAGCAGATGTGTAATAAATACGACTCATCTAAAAATTAATAAGAAAGAGAAAGTTCAGTCACCCTGTTGTTTATGAGGATGAATGCTCTTGAAAATGTTTCAATTAAGCTCTAGCATTTAAAAGGGCAAGTGATGTAAATACAGATGTATTTGAACACACCAAATTTCAAACTAACCACAAAGTTGAAAAATGCCTCTCTATCATAAAGTGAAAGACCTCAAATTTGGTACATTTTAAGGCAAACTGTGAAAGTATACTGTGCAGGTATGACTAAAGATGAGACCTCAGGACGCATAGGAGGAGTAATATTTCAAAACCCAGTAAGTCCACAGTAAACAAATTTTAAATTTTACAGAAGCCAAAACTGATATTGTGCGTCACATAAATAATATATTGCCAACAACAATGAACAGTTTATACAAACAAAAAACACTTGCAAAGATTTGTAATGTTTGCTTTCCCACCTATATCATTATTTATTACTAGGTGCAACATAGGTCAGTGATCATAACTTTACTTATTGTGGTTTCAATGAATTCCAGTGATGAACTAACAACATTTTTAACTAAAGTCCAATATTTTTACCGGATTTAAACAGTTACAAATTGTGTTTTGAGTCGACAAAGCTTAATATAGCCCAACTATCAGAATAGAAATTTGCTTCAAACTGATTTTTGTCCATGAGTAAACTTAGTGGTATGAAACATCACGCCTCATGTGCACATGTGTGCAAGTTCAAAGCTTCAGTAGAGTGCATTTATGATCAGCGTTTAATTTTAAGATAATGTATTAAATAGTTTCAGTATATTGTACCAAATGTAATACTGCTTACACAACTTTCCCCCAACCCCAGAACAAGACGCCTTGTTTCATTTTATTTATACTACTCCTACAAAAACTGATTGTATCCATTACCTTTCCTGTAATTTATTCTCTTATGAGATATGGCTAACTCACCTTCTGGCCTTGGCAAGACCTTTGACATCGCCCCGACGTATTCCTATGTTGATCTTTGCATTCCTCTTCCTGGAAAAGCTGAGTTTCTCCTCGTCTGTTTCATTGTGTGTTTTAGTGGAGTCATCCTCCTCAAACACACTATCTTCTCCCTTTTCTTCCTCCAAGGAAGTGACCACAGCGACTGGAGAGTCACTGTTGTCGGTTTCCCTCCTCTGCCTGCCGACCTGTTCTGAGGCCGTGGACTTGATGGAACCCCTGGGAGAGTCTGATCCTGCACGTGTTGAGTCGCTCTCATAGCCACTCTCGTCCGCCCCCCGAAGCAGCAGGTTATTGAGGAACGCACAGAGCTCGTTAAGATTCGTTGGAGGAGGTACTGTGGCATGGTCAGGAGCCAGTGAGAGACTAACACTGCGGGCTTTACCCCCAGGTCTACCTGGTCTATGTACAACTGTCGCCAAGGTCGCCGTCTCTGCGCTACTACTGCTACTATTGAGAAGATCATCGCTAGATGCAGATCTGTCACCCATCTGTGCTGGATTGCGCCTCCGGACAACCCTGGGAGACTCCTCTGCAAGAACAGCCAATCTGCTGCGACCTACAGAACTAGTCGAGGCTGTAGAAGCCTGGCGTTTTCTGGGACCGTCTGTGTGTTGTGCCTCTGCATGGGGCCCTGCATCACTGCAACCTGAGATAACACGTAGGAGGTCTTCATAACTGATGGCCTTGAGAGCGTCAGCTCCCAACGAGTGCTGGAGATAGTCCAAGAGCTGCTGTTGCTGTTCCTCTAGAAGAATGGCAAGATCTCCGGACTCTGTGGAGTGTCTCCTGGAGGAGGCTGCAGACTCTGGTAGCAACATCAATGCATTCAACTGGTAAAGGTCTGCAATACCACGGCGACATTCTTCCTTCACCCAGTCCGCTGATCCAGAACTATTAGTGGAACCGACTGCATCGTCTTGTCTTGCACTCACGTGTTCAGTGTTCGTTTCCTTGTCAACCTAAAACGAAAATGTTCAAAGTAGATGCTGCTCAAGAAATATTTCATATTCTACACAATATGCAATCCCCCATTCATGAAAATGGAGAACCATCAATGTCATTATTTGATGAATCATTTTGAACAAATCTCTACTGTTTAATTAAATGACAAACTCTGTCGTGAGAAATACCAAAAACAAAACGTAAAAAATAAGCCAGATCTCATTAGTCTTGAATCAAAATTGTTTCATCAAAATAAATCTTAGGTGCAAGTATGCCGACAAGGTACGTTTGTGCCGAGAAATGTGCTGCATTAGACTGAAGTGCCCTTTCCCAGTAGTTAATGCATTTTCTTGAAAATAGCATTGTTGTATAAGCCAATCAATGTCAAGAAGAGCGAGGGTTATCTATAGAACACATTGTCAACATTTTACAAGCAATATCTAGTAAAAGATGGTCCGTGATATGATATATTTCATAAACCTTTACATTCTCTGCCACATATGGTGAGTAGTGGAAGTAGTTCAGTCCACCAAAAACTGATGGAGATTTCACGAAAAATATGTTTTGAGGTTCCCTGAATATAAAAAAGAAAACTTTTTTAGAAAAAGATCTGTGTGTGCGTGTGTGAACAGCAAACTCAAAAACGAAAAGCTGGTTAAATATCAAACTTGGTATTTAGGTTCATCATCTTTGAAGCATGCAACACAGATTTTCCGATAAAAAGGTTCCCCATCCTGAACTACTGTTTACATTAAAAAATTCTGATTTTCTCAATTCTGCCTTGAATGATTTTGATTTAAATACCATAACAAATGAAAATGCATATCTTGAATTTTCTTGGGCCTAAAAATGACCTGTCGGCAAAACCTTAAACCACACAATCACTCACTCTTGAATTTTCTGGAAATGGCCTATTTAGTCCATCTCACTGTAGATTACTTTTGCATAGCTGGTAAACTTATCTCTTGACCATGCAAAAAAAACTGAATCACAGAGGTAAGAGCAATTACAAGATTTTACTATCACTTAAAATCAACTGTATTCCATTGTACCTACAAGGTAATATGCAATAAGAGATTTTCTGTAAATGTCTATCTCGATAAACATTAGCATCTGTAAGAATAGTTTGTACAAGAGGAGGTAATGTACAAGGTAGGTAGCATGCTCTCTCTCACTCTTACTGATTTTGTCAATTACACCATAACTGAATGTTCTTGGATGATCATTCATGTTAAGAATGATGTTATAACCGGGGTTACTTTAATTATCATGCAAGCTGTCTAATGGGCAGTAGAAGGATTAAAAGAAATCCATTTAATGATAGTATTAGTATAATTTATTTGTACTCCCATATCTTACAATCTCAATTACAAGTTTTACAATTCTAATCTAGGTACATGACCTTGACCTAATGTTCTGCTTGTATCTTCCATTTCTCTACATCTTACTTCCTTGTCCTTCTCAACCATTTCTCTTTGATTTTGTCAGCAAATTTCCCCACCTCCCTTACTCTTTCCTCTCCTTTCGACGTAAGCATAAGCCCCTAAAAGAAATCCATTTAGTTCAGACTTAACATGCCTGTGCTCTGAATCGAGGGAAGAGGATTTGGGAGGTCAGCATTTTGAAGAACATTACACGGCTAGTATGAGTTTGTGAAAATTTGTTTCTTCTGACAAAAACACACTTCTGTAAGATAAAGCTCTTTAACAAACTGCAGTTTGGTACTTTATATAGTTTTGCACAGATTTCATAAACTATATAACACGTATAAGTATGTCTCAAAGTAGAACAAGCTTGCTGTAAACAAATGGGAGTGGAGAAATACATATTTTAATGGAAAACTCTAAGGCTGCTGGTTAGTAGAAGGAAATTCACAGGTGTTTATAGAGGTGGAAATCACAGGTTCGTTCTTGTTTCAGACACATAATGTCCTTGATATTTGCTCCTCTGTTAAAATACAAATACTAATAACAATAATGATGATAAAGTGGCCAACAAGCCCATAGTTAGAAAGATACAATATACTTGTTTTTAATGATGCAGGGAGTGATGTACTTATCAGTGGATAACTTGCTCACCTTACTGTTGTGTGCTTGTGTACGAGAGTCTGACGCCCGCACGAAGAGGTTCCTAAGAGATTCTACCCTGGAAATGCGGCGTGTCCTATTGGCGGCGGTAGCTGTGGAGGTGTTTGGAGGTGCAGGCGTCTTGTGAGGTGACCAATGCCGACGTCGCCCTGGTGTAACAGCCAGTAACTCTGAAGAATCGCTTCGCTTCAGCTGTTCCCACTTGCGACCCACCTTCTTTCCCCAAGTAGCTAATCCTGCAACACACCAACTTTAGATGAAAGGAAATATTTAATACCTTCTTATCGTTCATCTCACAAAATTAGGCAACCTTTCAATGAAAGACTCAGAAACACCTATAATCGTGTTACGGAGAAGGGCACTCACCTAACCTAAAGGTAAGGGAAGAAGTAAATATACTTCTTTATTTAGCATAATGCCTAGGCTTTGAATATACATACTTAGATTCGGCACCAAAACCTGTGGTTTATTATACCTAAGCCCCAAGTGGGGCATCCCCAAGAGGAAGAATGAGATGAGAGGAGACAGAGGGCAGCCAACCCAAGGAGCTATGACAGTGCTAAGACACCTGCTGACACTTCTACCTTGAAAGAGACCACCAGATGAGAGATGATGTGAATTGATAATGGAGATAAAAGTGGAGGTAGAAGAAATTTGGGGGATGTAATTAACCTACCCAGCATTCGCCTGGCGAATGGGAAAATCCCTGGAGGAAAAAAAAAAACATGGGTCAGGTAGGTTGGCCATGGTTATCGAACCCGGGCCTCCCGAATGAGGACCACAGATGAAACTGTCTAAACTACCCTGCTCGGTATATACACTGCCGCTCAAAAGTTTCTGCACACTCAGTGAAAATGATGAAATTCAGCATTTAAATTTAATAACTACCTCTGCTTAGAGATCTAAGGCAAGCATATCGTATCACAGGTTCATAAACATGTGTCAGCGTGTAAACAGACATTGATACTCCATAATATTGCTAAACATGCTGCTCAAGCTGAGTCATTTGTGCACAGATGCAAAGTGAGAATAAACTTGCTGACAGGTTAAGTTGCATATTCTGAATTATTGCGTAGTACTTCATTCATCTAACAGCAGCTCGTAATAGTACAGTGATTGCTGCATCTGTAAAAGGGTAAGTAATGCATATTTCAAATTACTACATGATTATTACACTATTTGCAGAATAATAAAGCCCAATATTAGAAGTATTTTCAAAATGTGAGCAGTTTCATACAATTTCACAAAATTAAGCAAAATGAATGTATTTAATTACAGAGGCCGAGTTAGCACTGAATAACCTTCAAAATGAGGTTATTCAATTTGGGAAATATCAAAAAACCTGAAAGATTCCCAGGACAATAGTTGCTGATGCCATAAAGAGATTAAGTGAAACCGGGTCAAATAGGGCCAAAAACAGATGTGGGAGACTTGCAGTCACAACTAAAAATGAGGATAACACTATTGTGACAATAAGCAAGCGAAAGAGAAAGCTGACAAAACTGGAGCTGAATTTAATACAAGTCATAAGGAGATATCAGTACTGTGAAGAGAAGACAAGCAGCCAATCTGTTAGGGAGAGTAGCTATGAAGAAACCTCTTCTCAGGAAGGTGATCAAACAAAAACGACTTTAGTGGGCTTTGGACTGTTGATAACTGGAAAAGAGTGCTTTGGACTGATGAGTCTAAATCTGAGGATTTTGGAAAAGACGACAGACTTCTGTACGACGATTACCACCTGAACAGATGAATCCAAACTGCATTATCCCAAAAGTCAAACATGGTGGAGGGTCTGTAATCATGTTTGGCTGTTTTGCATTCAGTGGTGTAGGTGCGCTACACAATATTAAGGGAATACTTGACAAAAATGGCTATCACAACGTTTCTTTATCCCATCAGGTAAAGGATTCATATTTAAGCAGGATGACAAGCATACTTAAAAAATGTATAGGAAATATTTGGAGAATCAAGGGGGCAAGAGAATTGAAAATTATGGAGTGGCCAGCAAAGTCTCCAGATCTTAAACCCACTGAGTTACTTTGGGACGAATTGGCTCGCCAGGTAAAGAAAACTTTCCCTACTAATCAAAATGAACTTTGGAATGCACTACAAGCTGCTTGGAATGACATTCTGGCATCTTATATTCAAAAACTTATACAGAGAATGCTCAGAGTAGTGAGGAAAGTGATTTCAGTGAAAGGATGTTTTTTCAATGAAAAGAAAGTTTAAAATACTTCAAACTTTATCACACTTTGAAAAATACTGTCATTATTTTAATATCATTTTAAATATTTTGTGATCATATTGTTATATGCATAGGTAAAAACTGATGACACAGTAAGTCAAGCTAGAGATTTTGCTTCTTTATGTTCAGTTTCCTATCCTTTCCTGTAAATTATACATTCTACACTTAAGTGTCTGGAAACTTGAGCAGTAGTGTATATACATATACAATAATTATTTCCTGAATTACTACCATTTCAGCTGTTTGTTTCATCTCCCCTCTTAAGGTGATGCACCTGTGAAATTTGAACATTCCACTCTATGCGTGCTATCTGGCTGAAATTTATATAAGGTATTGCACAAAATAAGAGTAACAATTCTACAAAATTTCAAACTTCTAGCTTTTATAGTTACAGAAATATTAATTTTACATTGTACAAATTCAGGCAAACGATGCATTTTTAATTTTTTTTTTCCCTGAATCTTCCACTGTTTATAGTTAACATACAAAGTTATCTGTTACATTAGATTTTTTATTAACCTTCAGCTAACAAAAAATTTTTTTCCTTAGGCATAATTAATAAATTTGTGAAATTTTCAGGTTTTCTCATTTAATTTATTTTTTGATAAAAATTAAGGCAGGTTGTTAAAAACGTAATATGACCATTCCATTTAATGGGCTAAGTTACAATAAAAATTTAACACAAATACACAAAAAATTGCATCGTGAGCCTTCTTTTCCATACTTCCAAGATGAAAAACAAAGTTTGCAATAAAACAGAGTTTAAAGTTCCAGCATGCAAAATTTCAGTATTTGACCTTCAGATCTCTTAAAATTCACCAGCTCCATAAGATGGGTCCTCATTCTTCTTGTTCTCTTCTGCACCAATCTTAGAGGGGTGTAGCTTCCTTCAAGAACACTTTGAGGAATGCCAACTAGATTTCAAGCTTCTCTGCAGCCTACATTGGTCTCTTACTTGGTTAATTTTCTTTGAAGCTGGGTTGAAGTGAAGACTGAGCTTCTTAGCTGACTTTTCACTAGCCATGCATTCCATATTGTAACGGGGAGCGTTGAAACACCCTGTGAGCAGCTGGCAACGGAAGACAGGGGAGGCTCGGTTAGCCACGCCTTTCCCTCGTTTGTCTTATAGTGGTGACAGCCAGCGGTCGGAAAGAAACATAACTGTGCGTCTGTTTTTCTGTCCACCTGGTTCCAGAAATTACGTAATCTGGAACATTCTCCTGGTCACTAGAAACCGGCGATATTCCTATATAAAGAATGTGACAGACAGACGGAGTTAGTTAGTGAGTTGAGTTGGTTTTGGTTTAGTCAGTCAGTGAGTTGGTTTTGTCAGTGAGTGAGGAGACAGTCGCAGTTCTTGGTGTAAGAGTTAGTCAGTGACGTGTTAATGAACGAAAGGGTTGTGCAACGGAAGACTGTACGTAACTTTGAATGTGTACCGGAGCTTACGTAACCGCGAGTACAAGTGAAATTGTAACGGACGGACTGGTGAATTGTAACTGTGTGCAGCAAGTAATTCTGTGTAATTGGCAAGTGTTAAACTGTAAGTCGGTGGAAATAAAGAACATTGTTGAGTTGTGTAATTGGACTTTTTATTCCACGAACCCACAAAGTCACACCGGCGTCAGAAGTGGGATATAACACAAAGTCACACTGGTGTCAAGAAGTGGGATAACAAAAGTCACACTGGTGTCAGGAAGCGGGAAAACAACATCACCGAACATTACAACGATGGAGGCAGCATTAGAAAAGATTTTAGCGGAACTGCAAGAAATAAAGACGGCTAAAGACAACATCACCAGGAAGATGGAACAAATGAAGGCCGAGTTAACCACGGAAATGAGAGCAGCGAATGACGGTCTGGCTACCGAAATGAAGGTGGCGAATGAGGCTCTCGCCGCCAAGTTTGAGGAACAGTTGGCCGGCGTGGGGGATGACGTCACGAACCCGGGCAAGCGGAAGGGTCAAGTAGACGACCGCCTTAATGATTTAGAGGAAAAGGCCGACAACATCGCAAAGCCCCTCGCCCGCCTGACGGAGGAAAACCGGCCTTATGTGTGGACGGAGGACGCCGAAGACGCTTTCCAGCACCCGAAGGGGACCCTGTGCAGTGCTCCTATTTTGGGTTTCCCACAACCGGGTGGCGCCTTCATTGTGGACACCGACGCCAGCGACCATTGCATTGGAGGTGTCCTATCGCAGATCCAGGACGGCCACGAGCGCACAAGAGTGGAAGAGGAGGAGCGTGCCGCAGCAGTCCGAGTAGTTGTGGCAGTGCCTGCTGAAGGCTGGGATAGCGCAGGCCTGAGGAGGGAGCAGCTGGCGGACGCAGACTTGGGGCCACTCTTGAGGGAAGTGGACGCAGGGACGAGACCGACCTGGGAGGACATCGCACCGAGGAGCGCCACCTACAAGTCGCACTGGGCCCAATGGGACTCGTTGAAGACCAGAGTGGGCGTGCTGTTCCGGGTATGGGAGTCACCCGATGGGAAGGCGCAGAGAGGACAGTTGGTACTTCCCCGGAGTAAGGTCCCGGAAATCTTGGAGGAAGTGCACGCCGGTACTTCAGGAGGACACCTGGGAGCGAACCGAATGATTCACAAACTACGGCAGCGCTACTTCTGGCTGAGACTCCGAGCAGATGCTGGTGGTACACCTGGACCGCCTCGCACGCTACGATGGGGCTGTTCGAGGGCGAACAGCTTTGAGAAGGGAGCAGTGTAACGGGGAGCGTTGAAACACCCTGTGAGCAGCTGGCAACGGAAGACAGGGGAGGCTCGGTTAGCCACGCCTTTCCCTCGTTTGTCTTATAGTGGTGACAGCCAGCGGTCGGAAAGAAACATAACTGTGCGTCTGTTTTTCTGTCCACCTGGTTCCAGAAATTACGTAATCTGGAACATTCTCCTGGTCACTAGAAACCGGCGATATTCCTATATAAAGAATGTGACAGACAGACGGAGTTAGTTAGTGAGTTGAGTTGGTTTTGGTTTAGTCAGTCAGTGAGTTGGTTTTGTCAGTGAGTGAGGAGACAGTCGCAGTTCTTGGTGTAAGAGTTAGTCAGTGACGTGTTAATGAACGAAAGGGTTGTGCAACGGAAGACTGTACGTAACTTTGAATGTGTACCGGAGCTTACGTAACCGCGAGTACAAGTGAAATTGTAACGGACGGACTGGTGAATTGTAACTGTGTGCAGCAAGTAATTCTGTGTAATTGGCAAGTGTTAAACTGTAAGTCGGTGGAAATAAAGAACATTGTTGAGTTGTGTAATTGGACTTTTTATTCCACGAACCCACAAAGTCACAATATTAAACTTGCACAATCCTCTTGATACCCCAACATGCAATTTTTTCTTTGAAATAAAAATATCCTTTGGACATTTGGACTATATTATTCTGTTAAAAGCCTCATTGATATTTTGAGTTTTCCCTGCAGCACATCTCTTCAACAGTTCATTTGCTAGTAGTCTCTGATATATAGGAATACGCTTATGAATTACTTGGGTTGTCAGTGGAGTTATTATGTGGAGGAATCACCTCACCTTTTGCAATTGCTCTGTTATACAAACACCAAGAATATGAACTTCTAGGGCATTTTTGCATATATTGCTGTTTTCATATGCTCTATATTACGACCATTTTCTTTGATAGCTTTCCTATTATAATTAGTTAATTTTACTGTTGTATCTTCTTCCAAGCTTTCAAACTTCTACCCATCCAAAGTAATTCCCTTTGTCTTCCATTCTTTTACCAAATGTCTTATTCCTGTTCCCAACCTCTTAGCTACATTGTTCAAGCATTCTTTTATTATCTCAATATCACTATACACTGCTAAATCCTGTAAATGCTTATAGGTCTTGGAATCTACATCTGACAAAATAGTTGTGTAATGCATTCCGCATGGACTAATAGATCTCTTCTACCATATAACTGTAGCTGCCGTTTCTGTAGCACTTAAAGGATCACTATAGTTAGCTTCACAGTTTCCAGTTCATGCTCTGTGACCCATTTCTGATAAGCATCACTTTTAAAGTGTAATATTTTGTTTCTGTGCACAAAAACTATGCCAGGTGCCATCATAGGATATGGTAATGTCTATGATAATTCATATTCAAGCTAGGGTCTGCATCAATATGGGCATGGTGCACAGCAGTCTGAGCATCTTTCACAGCAGTCATGTATATACAGATCTCCAAAAAGTATTAGTCTAATCATAGCATAGAAAACATAACAAGCACAATCAGAGAAATATTGATAAGACACGAACAAAAACAATTTCTTTACATCGGTTGATATCTAGATTTAAAAATAAAATACAATTTGGGTTTATATTTTGCTTAATTATTGAACAGCTCTACCTTATTTAAAATCATGTCCCATTTAATATCAAACAAGTATTCGTCTAGTAAATAAGATCGAAGGTATGCTACCTCGCTGACACACACCCCTTCCCTTTCCTTATGCAACTGTGTTTCATCCACTGTTGTTGACAGTTCCATCGCTGTTTTCAAAACTGCTGACTGCTATTTAAGTAATATGGGTCGAAAATATGAAACTATAAAAGAAGAGAGAAATTTGCATCACGTTATTTAAAAAAGGAAAATCTGTTCAAGAAATTGGAGGAACCATTGGAAGACCTACCAGTACAGTGAAGACTATTATATACAGGTCTGATCAGAACAAAACTTACGAAAATTAATCAAGAAGCGGCCGTCCTGCAGTTCTATCCGAGATGGAGGAACGACAGTTACTTAGAGAAGTCAAGAAAAATCCTAAACTAAGTGCTTCAAAACTTGCTATTGCAGTTCAAACACACACAGGAAAGATGGTTTCAGCACAAACTATAAAAAACGTGCTTTATGAAGCTGAGTATGGAGGCTGAACAGCCAGTATAAAACTATACATCAGTAAAATCAACAGAAAGAAGAGAGTTGCTTTTGCAAAAGAACATAAATACGATGGGTTTGATTTCTGGAAGAAGGTTGTATTTACTGACGGGAATCAATTTGAGCTCTTTAAGTCAATAGGGTGAGTAATAGTGTGGAGAAAAAAGAATTGTGAGCTTGAGGGGAAAAATATAACAGCTTCAGTTAAACATGGAGATGGTTCAGTACTTGTCTGGGGCTGCGTGAGTGCAAATGGTGTGGGGGATTTGTGTTTTATTGATGAAATTATGAACCATAAGGTTTGTAAAAACATCCTAAAGCACATCTGTCCAAAAGGGGACATAAGATAATGATACAAAACACACAGCTTTAGATGCAAAGTTACGGTTGTTGTACAATACTCCACGATGGATGCAGACACAACCGCAGTCCCCAGACATGAATCCAATAGAGAAATTGTGGAGTATACTGGACAAAAATATTAGGAATCATCAGATATCTAATATAAATGATCTTAATGAACGCTCTACTAGAGGAATGGCGAAAAATTACACTGGAAACAACACAATATTTGGTGAAATCCATACCCAGGAGAATGCAAGAGATTATAAAGAGGAATGGACGGCCTACTAAGTACTAACCTCAACATTCTACACCATTTTCAGTATGCAGACGAATACTTATTTTGCATTCTATATTGCATATATTTACTTTTGAATGTTTAACTATGTTTAAGTGAATAGATAGGTACTATATGTTTCTTTACTGTATTGTATTTTTCTCTAACCAACAAATAAGACAGTGCCCCTGCTGTACTTTATTCTGATGATTTTACACTATCCAAACATCCTTAAACATAAAATCATGCATTAGACGAATACTTTTTGGAGTAACTGTATCTTCGTTTGTTACTACAATGTGAGGAAGCGCTAATAATTGGCATGCCTATTCCCATGCAGAATTGTACTAGGCCAGCACAGCCCTTACCCAGTGACATAAAGGTGTTCACCATGTTTTGATTTACCACATAAGGTGGGCGAAGTGAATCCGAGTTTTCAACTCTGGGACTTGTATGTAACTCATTTATAGTAGTCTCACATGATGGACATGTTTTAATTAATTTGGTGTCAAGCCCATTTTACTCTAAAAAGGAAGCTTTCAGTCCTGAGTCACAATTTGCACTGCCTCTATATACATGTTGCCAAAAAGTTGAATGAATTGAATTACCTATAATCTGGAACTACATTTACACAATCTTATTTATTTCATTGTTACCTGAAAAAGTAGTTTCCTCTAGCTAGCAGTTACAATGCATGATACAGCAGATGATGTAAATTATGTACTTTTTTGAGGTTCTTAAGAGAAATTTTCATGTTCCTGAATATTTTCTATCACATTTCCATCTTTTTGCAACTAGAAATTTAGCTCTTTGAGCGTTCTTTGTATTTTTCTTTCCAGTGGTTTCCTTGTCTGCCAGTCTATTCATTGCTAAGAGGCTCAGTTATACAGGCTGAGGCCAAAAAAATCTAGATTTCAATGCTATTTTATAAAAGCACAATGCACAACACTAAGGTTCTGTTCTTAGCACTATAAAAGCACGTATTTGTAACACACAACATTAGTTGTAGATTCCCATAACACTACAAGAAGCTCAAACAACTAACAAAGGTCCGCTCAAACAACTAATAAAGCTCCGTAACAGCATAGAAAACTGTTTCACAGCATCAACAGAACCAGGTGTACGTACTTTCTTGGCAGAGGCGGTAAACTGTGTTGATTTGTACTAATAAATCCTTATTGAGCAGCCTAGCCAACATAGGAAATGCAAACAAAACTTCCCTGTCACTGAATGGCGCTAAATTCAAACTTAGCAAAATGTATGAGCACAGCAACTTCGAAAGCAGTTATAAATTAGTCCATACTAATTTATCATGCAAAAACAATGTTTCAATTTTCAAGATTTTTGGTAAAATTTTACAAATGCATCACCTTAAGCTTTGTATAGTCAATATTAATTTTTATACTATAACGTAATCTAAACTGGTAGTTCAAATCGAATGATGAATGAATGAAATGGGTGAAACATTGCTCACTTAAGCCGGGGGAGCCTAAGGTTACTTGGCGGAGAAAATCCAGGGTAAAAATCTTAGCCAGACAAGTCACACTAACTAAATCCGAACCCCAGACCTCTTGAATACGAGGCAGACATCCACATTAATAATTATGCTTACACGTTGAAAAAGAGGTAACTAAGCATTTTATTGAATGAATTTATTATTATTATTAATTATTATTAATTATTATTAATTATTATAAATTATTATTATAAATTATTATTATTATTATAAATTATTATTATTATTATAAATTATTATTATTATTATAAATTATTATTATTATTATAAATTATTATTATTATTATAAATTATTATTATTATTATAAATTATTATTATTATTATAAATTATTATTATTATTATAAATTATTATTATTATTATAAATTATTATTATTTATTATAAATTATTATTATTATTATAAATTATTATTATTATTATAAATTATTATTATTATTATAAATTATTATTATTATTATAAATTATTATTATTATTATAAATTATTATTTATTAATTATTATTATTTATTATTTATTAATTATTATTATTATTATTTATTAATTATTATTATTATTATTTATTAATTATTATTATTATTATTATTATTATTATTATTATTATTATTATTATTATTATTATTATTATTATTATTATTATTATTATTATTATTTTGCAGAAAGTAAACAAAATATGTCACGAATGTTTCAATATTAGTGAACTCATGTCAAACATTACAACCAGAAAGAGTGAAGTTCTGACACCTGGCTTAGTGGAAAGGAATTTTATATTCAGTGTTGAATTTTAAAACAATATCTGCCGTTAGTTCTCTAAAAGCAAAACACTATTTGTATTTCATAATTTTATTCACCTTTTACACTAACGTTATGTCGGCAGTAAGTTGATAAGTTTAATCATACTTCAAAATATCAATGCCACGGCCGTGGTGGTTCAGTCTCGACACTGCCATTTTTATTCCACTTGTGATTCAATTTACCAGTAATAATACATTTTCTAAAGCGGATGTTACATCTGACTGAATATATTTTTAACCAATTTCCAAAATGTGGCATATCTAAATTACAACTTTAGCCTTAATATTAACAATGATGAACTCAAAATGACCGGAAAGTGCAACGAACTGTGCAAGTTGTTCTAATTTTAAAACTCGGTAGCTTCTGCAGTGACTCAAGTATTACAAACGGTGTAAACTATACATATGTTGATTAAGTTTAACCAAATGCTTAAAATGGAACAAAAACCCTTCTTAAGAATTGGAACAAAAACTACTGATCTCCACACCAATCCTATTATCTTATGAACTCGTTCGTAGCTTATTCCTAAGCTTGTTAATGTCTAAACTGTTTCTTCCGTGATTTCATGTTAGCAATACTGCTAGCTTCTTGATTCTACTTTTGACCTTGAATGTACTACAGTGCTTCGTGTAAGAATAGTCAATTTTGCTTCATTCTATTCACATATCAAAGACATAGGAGGCATTAATAATGCCATTTTATATCCAAAGTTCAGGAGTCCAGAGAACGCCTACCAGAGAACGCCTACAGTTGCAACGTTCTGAACATTCTCGAGCGAAGTGAAACGCAATGAGAAAAATGTAATAGAACAAAGATACTATTTAACAGTTAGTTAACGTCCATTCTAACATAAACTATGTCTAATTATTTGAACAGTTATGAGAAAGTGAATGGGTTATTTGTAACTGTCCTTTAAAATCAAAGAGAGAAATTTGAACACAATGCTCAGTTAATGCCTGTAACTAACAATACTAGTACATATAAAAATTACTACTTTATATCTTAACTACACGCGTGCAGGTTACATTTTGCTAAAACGTGACATTTTTTACGTTTCATTAGGACACCGAAGTTAACCAAGAGACTATTAACCGTCAGACAGGATATAAAAACACCTGAAAAGAATTTCTCGACTTGTCCTTTACTCTCGTTTTTGGCTAATCGGCGGTCTAAGCGGAACTGGCGCCAAACCCTATTCCCTCCTAACTTGTCTAAGAGCAGAAATAACGGAACAATCGAAGTGAGTTGTATAAATTTCTCATTAAGAAGCTTGGTCTATGGAATCATGAGCAGATAGAGAACGTTCTGTTGACCAAAGAAACAAAAAACGTTTGTTAAAAAAAGAGCGACACAATGACATTGTTTATGGTCATTTGATACAACGCAGCATCGGTGGCTTCCTGGCGATTCCTAATATATAGTGGGACTTTCCTCCCTGACTTAAAATGTTTTCTTTGGTTCCTAATATTGACAAATACTAAAATAAATGTGGCCTTTTCGTTTCGTTGCATTTAGCTTATGTTTACCTTTAGTCTTGGTGGGCGACACATCGACGCCGTTGGTGGCCCCCTTGCCGCCGACAGGAGCCGGAGGGGGCCTGCTGCGGGCTATCATCACCTTGTCTTCAGGCTGCGACACGTCGTGATGTATCACGTCCTGACAGAGAGGTGATAGGCTCACCAGTTGCGGGCTCGGGTCGGAGCAGCGACGCTTGAACAGTCGCATTCCTCACTAAACACGGCCTTCTGAAACACAACCACAACGCTACGAATAACAACTGGACTGAAGTGATGATGGTTCCCAATATGATATCTATACAGGAACGTTTATCGGTCTATCGGCCGAGTATTAAAAAAAAAAAAACAGAACAACGCTTGGTATGTTGTGCAGGACGGCAAACGGATCACTTTACAAGCTTCAATCCATACATTCGAAAGTGTCCCTTTCACGTGTCAATAGAACGAACAAACGGCATGCAGCACAAAGCAATTAAACATTACAAACGGGGCTCAAACTGGGTACCTCCTACGTCAATAAGAGCCTACATCGGTTGCGCTGAGCTTCACGTACATGTTCCAATAAATGTGCTTGACCTGAATGAATGGTAATCGCTCCATGTACTCGTGCAATGAGGTCCTCCTCTGACGTCACAGGAGTAGCGTATACCATGGTTTTCATACTACCCCACAGAAAATAGTCCAGTGGTGTCAGATCTGGTGATCGTGCTGGCCATGGAACTGGTCCCACTCTACCAATGCATTGATTGGTGTATGTAACGTTGAGGTGATTCTGCACATTTCTCTTAAAGTGTACTGGAACTCCGCCGTGCTGCAGCCCACTTTACCTGCCAAATTTGTAGAGGGACGTCCTCCTAGGTAGGCAAAATCTCTAAGAAATGCGAGGTAGAACGGTCCTGTTAGTCTGTTTGGGAGTAGATACGCACCAGTGATATGGTCAGCAATTATTCCAGCCCATCGGTTGATATTAAACGTGTCTTGGTGACTTCGAACAATCTGCGTACGTGGATTTTCGTCCGCTCAAACGTACATTTAGGACACCAGTTCTCTAAATCTGACGTTCTACAGCATCCAAAACGCGCGTTTACGGACATAGGGTGCTTCTTAAAAATGATCATTGTGCTACCCTGCGCAACATACTAAGCGTTGTCGGTGTTTTTTTTTTTTTTTTTTTTTTCCCTCGCCTAGTATACAACTACTGTGCAACAAATTGTTTACTTTCTCTGCGACCTTAAGTGGGTTTAATGGGTAGAGGAAACACTATTGTACTGTATGGAATTTTATAGTATAGTATTTTATTTTAGAAAAACTGCGTGTGCGAGTCTAACTGTTAAAAGCATAATTAAACAACCTAAATGACGGATGAACATCCAAATAATATTTAAATTCAGTACCTTCCAAAGATGCGACACTAACATTTTCAAGAAAATTCCCTCTTTACATTTCAGTTTGTATTTTTTCCCTAAAAAAATTATATTCACGATTTTTATTAAATTACGTGTTGATTTATCTGCAAGACTAACAATAGTCATTGAATGCTCTGAATAGCCTGTGAAGTTCTCTTCATTTTGAATGAATTCTGTGCAAAGTTTGAATAATTGGTATATCACAAGAGATAAACGAAACGTTTTGCTCCAAAACGTTAGGTATAATAAAAGATAGGATTACGTTATATATTTTATCTGGGAGTATTAACCGTCCCGAGACATGCTTTGCTATTGAATTGAATGTTCCAATTTCATAGATATGTAGATACTTAATGCACCTAGTCATGCCTTTTTAGCTCTTGTTTGAAATTTGGCATAGAAAGTAGTGCGAGTTACACTTGGAACATAAAATATAGACAATCTATACATTACTTTTTCAAAATTTGCAATATCACAGTAAATAAAACGTTTCACCCTTCTTGAAAACGTATTATAAAAAGACACGTTACTTATAACATCTCGGTAAATGCTCAAGTATCATATTAGTTGTTAGTACACCCATAACTTGTGTAAATAAACCAGAAGTCGAGTCTGAATATATTATTGTTTTTGATTGCCACAGAAACCTTGTAGCTCCAATGACAAATATATAGCACAGTAAAACGTTGATTCTATGAGATGTTTAATTTCATTAGTTATTAATGTTCCAGAAAAGGCAGGCTATTAGGTGTTGAAAACATACAATGGCATGTGTATTACAAGGAGATAAATATGGGAAAGAGAAAGAGAATGTGGACAGAACAATATATATAGTACACATCGCCACGATGCCACCTGTTCTAATAATTAAACAAAAGAGAGAGGTAAAAAGGTATAAAATCATACCATTTACCAACTCCAGCATTAACACAGAGTAGCGCTTCTGAGTTCACCTAGAAATAAATACGGCGTATAAGTTTCTGAAAATTAAGAAATGGAGCACGAGAGTAGATAAAATTACAAGTTTGAAGCTCAGCACATGTACATCAGCTTGCTGAAACCTGTATTATAGCTCCAAGATATGTTTAACTTTGGACAAGTTGCTTTTTCTGAAATGTCTAAATTTGTCGACAATTATTATAAGCTTATATCATTTATAATCAAAACTTCTTATGTATTTTCAACACATATAAACATTTTATTTTATCATGGTTATACCGAAATCATGTATGCTGAATCAGTTTATTTATAAAATAATTGTAAATGTAAAATCCTCGTTGAAAATTATAAAAATGGAATAGATAAAGAAATTCATGTGTTGTATATGTATTTATAAGTTATATACCTCAACTATTAACTTATTCTAAAACAAAATTTATGTAATTAACTTTACCTTGAGCAACGTAATTTTAAAATCTATTGCAGAATCAAGTATATGTTATTGATTTTTACCACTATATACAAAAACTGCAAATGTTTAAAAGAAATTAAATAAAGTAACTGACATACATATGATTCTGGCAATAAAAGTATTGTAATAGCGTAAAATATTTAACAGGAAGAGAGAATTCAAGCAGTAACTTGTTCTAAGTAGATGCCAATAAATATGGTTTTCCTATGAATATGCAATTTATTCCATGTGGGCATTTTAAAATAAAACGTGTTTTACTATGGCTAGCAACCAGACAATAGCTAAGGTAAACAAATTCCAATTATTTCGATTTTTAAAATTTCTAAACAGAGAAGAGACCCTTACCGGAGAATAATATGCGATGGCTTTTCTAGGTGATATCTGAAAAATATTTTACCAAACGAAGCTGGTTATTATTCATTATTGTAGATAACAGGTAGGCATTCAAAGCAAAGATATGTTAATAAAATTAAGAATGCTGGAGAACTCTTAAGTAAATTATCACATAAATTATCGCAATCTTTTCGTCGATTAAGGTGAGTTTACTTCACAAAACAAAGCACATAATAGTATACGTTCACCGACTGATTTTATTTATGTAAGAATATCATATCTTCCAAACACGCCAAACTTGACAGAAGAGCTCGGAGATCTGAAGCTACAGCTAATAGGATATAACGTATTAAAAGACTTAAAACAAACACATGCGAACTTTCAGCGAAATTGCCGGGAGGAAATCAGTTATGGCCCACTTGACAAATTCGTGACACCAACTGTATCCGGACCCAAATGGTCAAGCAGTCAACGAACCCTTAAACCCCACACACTTACCTCCCCAATCTATCAGGCGCAGCAAAGTTTTAAACACAGCATTCAGAGATACATAGCAACAATCTGCAACGAAAGAATCCTGCATTCACCTCCACCTGCAGCACACATACATCAACATCAACTTCCGACCAACACTACTTCAAATCCTTCATCAACGCTAAACATCGTTTGTTTTACATGGATCCATTCCATCTTTTATCATAGACCTCGTTGTTGCACAGTGGGGATTCAAACCTAGATTACTTTTGATGCTGAAATTTGTTTCAGTTATGACCAGTACTTAAAATAAAAGCCCAAGAAAAGGTACGGACCATTTAAAGAGTGCAAATAATAGATACGGCATAACATTTGGCTAAAATGATTTATTACTGAAGAGAGAAGAGCAAAATATAGTATCTCTAGGTAACAAAATTATGTTTAAGATCAAAGGGACGATAAAAGACAACCACGGGAAAAGAAGTTCATTTTCATGTTTAGTACGGAATATGAGTTGTCAAACTCTAAATTTCAGTGCTATTGTGGGTACTGCTTACACTTATCACAGCATGACTCTTAAGGCATGCGACTGTCATAATATCAAGTGTTTTATTTTTAAATTGTTCTAAGAAACAACATATAAAAAATAAAGGTTGAAAACTTAAGAGTATTATTATATGATTAAACTATAGTTCATATCGTTTTATTATTTTTTGTTGGTTCCTAGTTTCCAAAAATAAGAAATAAGCTTCATAATAAGCGAGTTTGAGCGAAAACAGTCGTAAAGCATATACAAATAAACATAATTGTGTCAAAATAAATACACACTTCCTGTTGAAGATGAGATGTCCAAATTCAAACCTATCTGTTAAAGATAGATTTAATTAAGTGTTAAAGGAATACAAAACTTAATACCGGGAAAATTAAGTTTTAGAGTTTCAGCGCATGTAATGTATGCAACATCATAATATCGGTGAAATCATAACCTTAAAAGTTGTTCAGATTATTTTTCTGCACAAATTTCACTCTCAAAAGTGCAAAACAGTTAATTGATGGAAATTAATCATTTCTCACACTAGAAGAATGCATGCACTGAATTTTTTAGTTTGACCCTATCTACCCAAAACCTTAGCCTATATACGGCTGGTGTTAAGAAATGATTAATTTCCATCAATTAACATAAATAACAGTTTAATGATTAAGCCTGGGACTTAAGTACTTATAACAGTAAGTCGCCACAAACGGGGCTCTCGTATTCGAGATACAACTAGTGGTTTACCGGGAAAATATGAGTTAATTGGAGAATTTAATGTCATGACGGCACGTTGGCCACGGTAGCTCAATGGGTAAGAGCGATTAATTGATTAGTGGTGTTTTAGGGCCCGTCGACAACGAGGTCATTTGGGCCCGGGGTAAGAGCGACTGGACGGAATCCAGGAGATCCATGGTTCAAATCCCGGCCGTGGCATTACATTTTTCAATTTGACTCTACCTAAAGAGAAACAGTTAAGTGTGCCTTTTGAAACCGATCTTGATACTGTTTCAAATAGCATTCATAAAACCGCATTTTCGAATGGCACTTGTTACATTGATATGTGTTTGGCAGCAAACAATTCTGAAACCCTTGAGTTCCAGGAACGAAGGAAGACCTCAAAACACAGTACAGTACTTCAGACTCAGGGAGTATACTCCATTTTAAGGGTATATGACCACCTGCGTGGTGTAAATGTAGCGTGTCTGCCTCATTAAATAGGTTCGAAACTCGGTTAGGGCAACATAAGTGGCTGAGATTTTTTATTTTAATTTTTTATTTATTTATTTTAGTGGGAGAGTTCACTTATTTTTCTGAGATGACGTATGTCCGGAAACTCTTAACCACTAGGAACACCGGACTAATTTGAGCATTCGTTCCGTCATCATCTGATAGGATCTATCCGGTTAAATGGCATTAATAGTTAAAGTAAAAAAGTAAATGTTAAACAATAAGCACAGAGATTTATATATGTTTATAGCAGATATTTTATATTAATTTATATCAATCCATACTTCAGATTTGAAGGTGTTTATAACAGAAGAAATGACAAAATAAATGTCAGATTGTGTCCTATAATTGTCATTTTATTCTGTTAGGCTCCTTCCCCCTTAAACGCTGGGTTAGCCAAGTTGAATGTCGATATTAGGAAATTACAAACATACTGATTTCCTAACCGCGAATGTATGTAGATACCCATTCGGACAAACCATGTAGGGTAGGGTTTACAGAGAATACGTTAGTTACACTGCTAAATAGGATCTTAAGTTTCGTTATAATTACAAAATACAATTAGGTAACTTTCACAAATGTTCGCATTCCAGTGATTTATGGCAAGGACTACATTAGAACAGAAATATACGAAAATAGGTATAAGCCAAACTTTTTTCCTATTCAAGCGTCTAAGGGCGAGAGTAAAAATGAAGGGGGATCGAATGGAGGGGGTAGGAAGATCAAAGTAAAGAGATTTGAGCCAAAAACCACATACATAATAAATGCAGCAGAGAGGTGTACAATTATACACTCGGCTATGCCAACTGAGCTCTCCGGCATAGAACACAAACTGCAAAATGAGGAAACGCCCGTAAGCATGGCCTGTAGGCAACATCGCAGCATAGCTGTACTGCGGGATACCATCACCCACGGGGCTATCGCAACCGACGTGAATGTAGGTATTCCCTTAGATATTCAGTTGTTCGCAGTTCAAATGTGTTACATCTGCAACACATAAAAATCAGAATTCTGTTACAAGCATCGGAAATAAATGGAAATCTATTCGCACACTATGTTTCAGCTATTGTCACTATTTGTATTGTTCCTGTTAACGATGAAATAACACAAGCACGCACCCCCCCCCCTCACACGCGCGCGCTGTGTACATTATTATCTGTAATTTTATCGCGCAGAATTTGACATCAATAGCATCGCTGATGGAACGAGTTTATACATGATTCCCCTAGCGGCTTGCGATCGTGTTAGATGTGTTGACAGCAGCTTTGATGCCTCTCTACCGACAGGTAAATATGCTATTTGAGAGGTGGATCCTGCCCGCGTAATATAAAGGTGCGTAATTTCGCCTGGTGCGTAGATACTATCACTACTTTTAAAAAAGCTATATACTGCAATGCAGTGCACTGCAAAGCTAATTATGCAGCCATAAAAGTAGATCATGAAGAATATACGAAATGATAAGTCAATGAACACTTATTTCACAATGAACATCTGTTTTTCTGTTATAGTAGACATATATGCATATCGTAAACCTGTCACATAAAATAGATATATTTTAATTTGATCTCAATTCTTTTCTAACACCCACAGTTTCCTCACAATGTTACTTCATTACAAACCAGAAAATTAGCAGTACATGTTCTAGGAATGAAAAAAAAAAATAGTGTTACAATATGTACAAAGGTTTTAGCCAAGTCTAAACAAGAAAATATCTCTAGTGCATAGTCTTATGTGTCCATTTTCTTATATTTCCTTTCTCTCTTCCCCTTAAACACTGTCTGTATTGCGAGAAGGTATGCTTTTCTGTCATAACATTATTTATTGCTTCTAGATTGGGACTAGTCACTTTATAGCGTCCAGTGTATCTCTTTTTGCGAGTAACTGATCCCGTATCTTGGAAATGTTTGCTGCACCTATTGGTTTTAAAAGACACCAAACAGAACAGACATGTTAATTAAACGTGAGAATGACAAAAATTTTATAACGTATATTGATAAAACGTAAGACGTTTATGTTGCAAACAAAAGTATGTCAATTTGACGATACCTGGACATTTTTGACATTACGCTCCGAGGGACTTGTCTGAATGCCGGATAGCTTTGCATAAACTCCTCTATGCAGCGAATATATGTCGCACCAATTTTAATGCCAGTACGAAAGTACTCGTAGCATTCAACCATGAAGACGCGGTGCTGTGTGTTCATATCCGGGGGAAGCTGGTTGTATTAGTTACTAGAGCAACCACACTGAAAGTGCTGTAATTTGCTTACAGTTCTGCAAAAAATTACCGCTTCTTCTCCACAGAGGGTACTATGATTTCAAGATAGACCACAGGTTAATGCAGATAGACTCACCAGTCAACTATGGCGTCATTCTTGCTTAATCGGGGGGCGGGAAATAATGAATAAAAATGAACACCGTGTATATTTCAATGGAAAACAATCACGCGCCTAAACGTCTTTGTTAATTATCTATACCAAATATTAACTGTGCTTCATTAAAATAAATCAAGTTGGCGGAAAGCTCTGGAAGAAGACAGTGTCAGTCTACCACGTTCGAGATTATACATAACTGAATAACCTGTGCTGTCCAACCTAAAACCAAAAACTTCATCATTGATTCTACACATCCAAGAAACTAAGGATATATTCTCAGAGCGACATGTTTGTTGTAAGGAAAGATTAAAACTCCCATCCCTATAATGTTAAATCTGTGCAATTCCCGACTCATTATTGCAGACACTATTTAATTTTAAGATATCAGACTGGAGTGTTTACAAGATGCAAATGCATTCCTTTTAAATAAATTGAACACATTTATGCAATAGCTTATTTATTAAGAAGACAGATTATTTTCCTAAGTATACCATCTTTCGATTAAAATCTAAGAACAACTGATTTTAATAACCATCATGTCGTTAACGTCAAAGAAGATTCTCGATGGCACTTGCAAGTTTCTTAGTTAATTTAGTTAATTTAATTTAGTTAATTTCTTAGTTTCTTAATCATAGTTAAATTGAATTTAGTTATCTTTAATAATTTCTCAGAAAACGAGTAATTTATAACCAAGTTTCATTTACAAAGGAAGGAGTTCTGAGTAAAACTAGAGCAGAAAAAATGTACATACGTTTGCAAAAGAAGAATCCACATGATATGTGCATACAGATATTATCATGCTTAGCAGTAATGCCAATTTGTACAGAAAATTTTCACTAAAATGAGCTAAAGTTTATCCCTCTCGTCGGAAGTCTGGAGGAGTTTATATTTCATTTATATAACTACCCAAATGACCTCGGCGGCTCTTAACTTTAGACATAAACATCACAAATAATTACATCGATTTTTGTTTTTATTTGTTTAGCTAAGTTGCTATCAATAAAACATTAATCCATTCTGAGCCATCTTATAGGAAAATTATAATATATATTTTAAAATACATTTGTAGATTCGGTTCCTATTAAAATGTAAGATCTCTTGTTGACAATGACTCTTTACTTTCTCTTCGCGAATGCCTATAATTGAGGAAATATTGCACTCTACTGAAAACTCACAAGATTTCAGAAGAAATGCCCGTTTTCAAATTTGTCTTGAAGACTGTGAGGCTTATATATACGTATATGTGAAGTGTGATTATTAAAGCACAATAAATCAAATAAGACCATCACAAACTTTCCCTCATGGAAAACCTTTATTCACACGAATTATTACAAAGGCTGTTATTAAAACACCATATGTTTGAGATGTTGACATGACAAAATACACAACTTGAGTTTTCTACGGATAGCTTGTAAATTTTTCGTGTTTTAAATGAAAAAAAAAGACAATGAAAGAGAGATAATCTTACTTCACAGCAAATGCAGATTGCTTTATAACACGCAATTTGTTTCACTCCAATTTCAGCAATTTCCGAAACTTATTTGTTTGATATCTTCAATATGTTGTCATTGTTTGGTGTGCAATCATTCAGTTGTTCCTAGCAATGTCATGGAAAGAATATCGAATTTCAGTTATCACTTCAGTCTCTAGTATCCCCTGATACCTAAACCGTAACAAAAACACCTTTGCAGACGTTTTCCTCAACATGAGAGACAGCAAATGAGTTTTTACAATGATACATTTGTAGAAGAGGTAAAAACGAATCTAACTTAACTTACAGATTATACTATCGTTTCATTTAATTTCTATGGTCCTGTTACACAGGGACAGCTTTGGTGGATAGTGCCTTCGTGCTATGTGAATGCTTTAAAATGGGACGGAAATGCTATTTTAAGCTATTTGCGGTCGTGCTTACCGTCGTTCAAGACTCAGTTAAGTGTCTTGCCTATCTACAGAAAACCACAGAAGTTGAAGGAAATCGTTGTAAGTTCTCAGTTTGAACATTATTTTGTTACTATTCTATGGATTCATGCCATATGAAATCTGGCCGAAATCACGTCTTACTTTACAACGACTTGACTTTAACGGGGAGTGCTGCGGCGAAGGGATAGGAGAAATTCGTGACGGTTGGTTGCTGGTACGCCTATAGTTGGCAGCAATTGCCGATCGGTAGTACCAATGGTACTCGCACAAAGATCAATATACTATACTGAGAAATTACAAGCCAATCATCAATTAGTGCAAAAGTTAGTTAAAACTATGTTTATATCATATTCATTTCTCTTTATTCATACCTAAAACTAAATTAAACTTTGTTTTCTAGTGTTACCTGCATTTTACAGCAGACGATTAAAAGAAAATTTTGCTTTTGCTTGTAATACTAAAAACTCATAAGTGATTAGTGTACTGCGTTTTGATATTTATTTAACTCTAATAAAGCAAGTTTTTTTTTACTAAATAGCACACTTTCTTTATTATCATTAGTAAACAAGATAAAACTGGAATATATGGGAAGACTTGATCCTGATCTGCGTATAAATAATTCTATATACGGATATTTATACGAAAAATAAATGGTTCTGTGGATGTGGATTCAAATGTGCTATATTCCGTCTTCAATGTATTTTATTTAGTGGCGATAACCACTATGAGAAAAAAAAATGCTGGATTTAGTTCATGCGTGTGGTAACATTAGGTACCGTCGAAGAGTACTCTAAATCTATAGGTTCTTTGGAAATTTGTACATTTTACGCTAGCTTGATATTTCCGGGAAGAAAAAGTCAGCTGAGCTTTGGAGCGCGACGGAAGTGATAAGTTCCGTGTTGTCATTATAGATGGCGGCTGGTGGCCGTCAATGCGCAGTGAAAAAAGTCTCTTTTTTGTATTTTACGTCCTCCAATGTTAAGTCATATCGGACGATGAATGGAATGGGTAAAATGATGCTCAAATGAGCCCGGGGTCCCGACATTCATCATTCAGGATAGGGGAAAACCCCGGAAAAACCTTATCCAGGTAACTCACCCTGACCGAGATTCGAACTCGAGACCTCTTGAGCGTGAGGCAGACATGCTACCAGCACGCTACCCAGGCGGGCACCACTATCGGTGGAGCATCAGTTCAACCATTTCGTTCATTCATTGTTGGAAAATCTCCTACCCCTTTGTTAAAGAATGTCAATTTATATATATAAACCGCGAAGTAATGCTTCCGCTGTAGGCACCACCAGGCATTCATGTTTCAGCCGCAATAGCTAGGCTTTGGCTTAAACACTTCGTGTTCGTAGCTAGCAGAGTAAGGCCACCCAAAAATTCTATGCCAAGATATCTCCGTAATTGAACGTTTTGAGGTTCCCTGATTTTAAAAAGTGAGTGTGCGTTCGTGCGAGCGAAACGAAAAATAGCTTAATGCTAACATGCCAATTTAGTACATTACTTCAGCGTCTTCCAAAAATTTGACAGATTTTCAAGAAGGTCCGAAAATCCGAACTGCTCTACACAGAATTTTTTTCCAAAAAGCTACTTTAATGATTTTTATTACAATTATAATAGTTTTTAAAATATATCTTGTATTTTCTTCGAACAGTCTCTGATGTCCTCTTCATTCTGAATGATTTTTTTAGTAATAATTGGTAAACCGAAGAAATATATGAAATCTTACTTCACAAAAAACTTAGAACTGTTCAGGAAATAATTTATATCAACTAACATTTTATTACAAATCATTAGGCGCTATTCACCCATAGGAAAAGCACTGAATTTAAAAAAGACACGTTTTTTACAACTCTATCGGCTTAGTCTACTCACTTCTGTTTTAAACTACAACTATAACGTAATGTGTGAACCTGTATTAACAAGAAGTAGGTGAAGGATAAGCTTTTATAACAGCAGTTTGGATATGAATGAGTAGAAAACGTCAGTGAACGCAACAAATCAGAATTTCCTAATATTTTTGATAATGAAAAAACCTACTTCCAGACCTACGGATGCAGTAAATGGAAGTAAATACCTCTGAGTCAAGAAGTCAGAATGTTGACCACTGGACCATCGAGGAGAGGAGTCAACAAAAATGTTTCATGCACGAAGAGCATATGGGAGGCGGGTGTTACATCCGTCTCCCGCGCGTCTTATTATTGCTAAGTTTAGACTACTCTTCATAAACAATATACATAATGGAAACCTCCTGAGTGTTAGTACGAAAAAAGAAAACTTTTCCCAAAATATTACTTTCGCAGTGTGTTCTTGAATATGTTTGAGGATGGAGTGAGAAAGTTCATCAGTCAGATTGCTCTTTTGTTCAGAGGCTTCTTTTTTCCGTAAAAGTGCCCCGCGAAATGGTTTTGTTTTCAGTTATACATCGGAAAGAATATGATCCTCTGAGACAATGAAAAAGTGCTCTATTCTTGTGTTGTCGTTTCCTCTTCTGCACCTTCTATTGTTGCTTTCTTTCTGAGCAGAGGTGTTTATTGTCACCCATGACCAAAAGGTATTCTTTGGATGGAAGGAAATAATATGTTCACAGATTAATTCATTTTCTTCTGAATACGTCTATAAGCTTGAAACAAGGCTTCTACCCCAGAGAAGCGATCCATATATTTTCAGTCCAGCTGATGCGTCTAAATTCAAGCAAAATACACAAATAGAGTACACGGCGGGAGATGGACGAGCGATCGATGTATAGCTGGTGCAAAACTTCTGGGCTTTGTGGCTCTGTAAGTCCAGCTGACGAGCCTGGGAATTGCTTATTACTTAACTTAGTGTTATTAACACAGAACTCGTACCATGTACAGGTTGCAATGAAAGGTTTCTATGTCTACTTTAGGATACAGTATGCGAGATTTTTTGTTAAAGTTAAAAATGTAACAAAGAAAAGCTACAAATTTTGTGTTCCCTGCAAAATAATTTAAAATATTTATTTGCATAAAATATTAGAAAAATATGTATTTATATTATTATATAATTTTGTTTTATATGTGCTGTTTCGGGAATTCCTGTCTTAGTTTTTTATCTATAATGGAAAATAATTATTTATATAGAAATGCGCTTCCTAGTTATATATAGGTTTAGTGTGGTGCAGCGCGTAATATAGGTAGAGATATTTGACATTGGTTGTCCAGACACTATTACAGCACGCTGACGCCATTGCAGCCATTCCTGTAACTCCCTTCCGAGCTAACATTAAGATTTGCACATGGGTGGATCCGTTGTGGCAACTATAACAAATATGGTTCTGGATTTTAGGGCGATTGTTGTGTCGCTGAGCTGCCGAGACGATGCTAACTAATATGGGCTACAATCCCAGTTGCGTTACGTTGCTGCCTCTCCAATGTTAAATGTTCTAAATATATGACCCAGTATCCCGTAAGTTTGAAACATCACACTGAAAATGTTGGTACTTTAAGTTCAGTGACCTACTTTTAAAATAACGTTTATTAACTAAAATAAAGTGAATTAAGTGATGGAAACCGGAAATACTGGTAGAAGTGGAACCAACATGATATTCCCCTATGGAACCGGGGAAACCACAAAAAAGTTATATCCAGAGCTGTCAGAAATTGAACCTAGGACCTCCCGAATGTGACCCTAGCACGCTACCGTGGAGCTATATCACTAATTGGTATCTTGTATGTAACCAAGCCTATATAGTTTAATTTGTAACTATTTCTGGAAAAACATCGTCATAAATAAAGTAACATGGATAGAAGAGTATTTTATAATATACGAAGGAAACCTGTAATGAGTAGCGAAAGTTGTATGAGTGTTACATATTAGATTTCTTCCCTTCCTATGTGAATACAAAATTATTTCAAAGCTTCTTTTAGTTATATCGCGAAATCACTCAATTGTTGATGAGACTACATGGATATTTCTGAAAACTTATTTGCCACTATAACGGACTCAATAGGTGCTTGCCACTTACGTCACAGAAGGGTCTTTATATATGTATAGCAAGTTACCAGCACTCAATCGAAATTTGTGCGTCCTCGATAAGTGGTAATTAACGTTGAAATTATTTGCGTTCGTGAATTGTTATGAACCTGGAGACGCAATGCCACCACCTTCTATGATTCACCCAAAACAAAGGGTAACTGGAAGGCAGGAGGATTCCGTACTTATTGTTCATACTATTCACGAAATCATTTCAACTGTAACGTTAACTCAAAGACATGCAATTAACATACTCCTACCCGGTGACCTCGATGTGAACTGCTGGGAAATCCCATCAGCTGTAATCTCTGAAGGCATAATCATTTTTTCATCAAGTTGCCCATTCATCGCTGTTTCAGCAGGTAGCCTGATTACATCTCTTACTGAAGGACATTAGTAATTGCATATGCATCTTCTGCTACCTGCTGAAGTGAACGAGGCTTCCTTTTCTCCCTTTAATGGCAAATTAACTGCTTTTGGTGCAAACAGCTACCTGCACTGGCCCATTAGCCTACACGTTGAGCAAACGGGATGGAAAGTGTACTTTTGTTTCCTGGAACCGGACTCCAACATTATACGTGGAACTTTCACATCATCGCCAAGAAAAGCAATGCAAATCTGGCTGCGTAATTCCAGCAACGTCATCCTTTTATACATGTGTTTGTTTCCCTTATTCCCTTCATCTTAAATGTTTCCTCTAAATGACTTTCAGGTATCCCACTGTAGTTATTTATTTGCAGGATTTTATTTTGTCCTCTAAGACATTTATAGTTCCCAGTTCTTTTTCCTGTATCTCCTAACTGTCCTCATATATGTTCCTTTACCTTGCTAGTTTGCAGTAATTTTTCTGCGTTTCTCAATGATTTTGCAAAGATTTAGCCTTTATTTTATGCAGGTGGGGTGGTTCCTATTCAACCCAAAAATCCGAGGAGACTTCGCTAGGGATACGCGCACCGAGATTTCTAGAATACAAACAGAGTAACTAAATGTATAGTTAGAAAACCTGTGTCCTGCTCATAATTTAAAATATTACTAAGTGTAATAAATACAACTTTCTAATCATTTGATGGACAACTTTTGATGATGCAGGGAACATTTTCAAGTAATTCCTTCACATCGAACATCTCTTTACAAGTAACACCTTTTGTCCATACCCTAATGATTTCGGTTACGCGTGTCGAAGTTTCCAAATAGAAAGCACCGTTGGATTTTAGACAAACAGCAGAGCTTTCGTACGAAATTGTATTCGAGCTCCACTTCTGGATAAATCCATACACCAATAAGATGAACTTTAACGTTAACATAGCAATGAAATTGCTAAAATTGCTCTAACCCAGCAAGGAATACATAACCATGCTCATACCTGTACGCACTAGAGAGTTTGATGGCATCATTTCTGCTATATGTGGGGCATGTGTGCCAACATTAGGGTACTGAGTATAGCTGGAAGTACCCGAAAATGAGTCCAGTAATAACACAGCTTTGTACGGGAGGGATTGTTTACCCTGACGACAGCGGCCGTCACATGGCATACGTAAGGAGCGTCGTCCCCCACACTCGAAACAGCTGACGAGGGATGTCCGGAAGCTACTTTCAAGTGGTCGCATGCGACACTTTCCAGATTTCAGTGTTGGACGTTGCAGTTCTACGCCGCAGCAGATTTTTGGTGCACGTTGTTTATATGCAGCAGGCATTATACCATCAAATTTTCAGGTACGTAGCGGTGCGAGTACAGTGATAGTCCCCTTGTAAGATATTAGCATAATGGGTAAGATTTTGATTCATGACTGTTTTAATTACTCCTCCAACCCGCAGCTTCATCCTAAATGGTTCAAATTAATCACGTGACAAAAAAACTTGTTTTCGGCTCACATGGCTATCTCGACACTCTTTGACAAACTATTTCTTTGTACAAACGCTTATTCGGCTATCTAAACCATACTAAACGACACCATTATTTGTAAAAATTGCCTTGTTGCAATTTCCTTGTAGCTACCATGTGATCAGGGTTAAACAGTAGGCTTCAAGAGAAGTCAAATCTTTCTATTTCAGAAAAATATTAAGCATCTGAAATTTCAAACCAATAACAAGGAATCATCTACAAACTGGTTAACTCCACAATAAATTTAAAATTAATTGCGAGTTTTAACATCTTTTTAGTAATATTTGGTTTATCTCTTACGGTTATGTCAGTCTATCAGAATGAAGAGGACCTCAAATGCTATTTCCAAAAAATTTAAAATATATACTCCAAATATCCTAAAAAGTATTGCACTTTAATAATCATTAAGAGTAATTTTTGAGAAATTAATATTTTCGAAAAACTATTTTCATGTAAACGCCAGTTTTGGGTTGAGAAATGTTTTCATAATCATCGAGTTGCATTGTTGGAAGACACTGAATTTAAATACGTGGCAAATTTGGCTTTTAATCAACTTTCGTTTATAGTTGTGTTCTCTCTCTCTCTCTCTCTCTCTCTCTCTCTCTCTCTCTCTCTCTCTCTCTCTCTCTCTCTCTCTCTCTCTCTCTCTCTCTCTCTCACACACACACACACATATTTTTTCAAAAAATGTATTTTAAAACAAAATTGCCTTAGAAATCTCGACAACGAAGTTTTAGGTGCTTACTATATATAGTGTAACTGATACATCAGAATCCGAGCCGTAGTCTCTCTTTATTATTCCTACAGTTACGGATTCAACAATATCTTCCACATAACTTTAGGTGAAGCTTAGCATTCTCGCGAGCTCCAACAATAATATGAGCTTTCCCTCAGAATCGCTGTAATAGTAAACCCTACCTCTTTTCTATGAGCTTTGCTGAAGAGCGCATCCGAGTTCATCAACATTACAGAACACTTCCTCCGCCGTGTTACTTTCTTTTGTTTTGGTATTCAAACAGCGGTTCCATACATCAGCGTTAATAAGATATAGAAATAAGGTTCATTCCTAACTATAACCATATAAACAGATTTCCCCGATGCATACCTATAAAAGGGAAAGGTTAATCTCTATCAGACATTGATAAGAAAATATCGCAAAAAAATAATAACTTTCCTTTTTGGCGGGCCACATAAGAAATAGGTTTCATTTGCTAGCCGGGCTTGCATAAACTCACAGTATCGAAGGGGGATCGATCTCGGATAAAACCGAGCATACTTGGGAGTGATTATAGGCAATTTGCTCCTCTTTATTTAAAACACGTAACAGTTTGAAGGAAATATAAATAATCGCCGTCGATTAGTTTTTGATTCATACCTATGTTTACGAATATATAACTTCGTCAAACGCAATATGTAAACAATGGCGTAACAACCCGTTAACGGGCCAGAACCTGCCAACCCGTCTGCCGGTCTCACACCCACATACGCAAGGCGGAGGTGGCCGATCATTCAGCCAAAACGGGGAGATGTGGTCAACATCACGGCAACCCCAGCCGGAAAGTTGGCTTTCAAGACCAGTGTCCGCTACCTAGCGTGGCTCCTCAATTTGCTCACGATGTTGAGTGAACATAGGTCCTATATCCGGGACTTAAAATCCGCACCCCTCAAAGGAGAGATCGATTTCCGTTACATTCCGTGGCAGGGAACCAAAGCACAGCGCTCGGTCGCACTAGGCCAAGACAAAAACAATATGTAAAAAAAGCTAATAGGAAACTTATGTCAATAACACCAGGAATAAATTTTATTAGTAGAGCCCTGGCACAAAGACAACGGGAATCCCTGAGTAATTAGAGTTTATAGCAACAATTAAAAACAATTGAATCACTGTAGAAAGGACATTATTCCAAAATCGTCAAAAATACGTTTTCACTACAAGAAAGCTTCTGTAACATATCTGCACATTTCTTTTTAGAAATAACTTTATTCCAATTATCCATGTGGACATGGTGTTCATGACAATGCTAACTTCACTTTATTCCTGGAATAAAGCCCTTTCTACATGTCCCGCTCGTAGTGGCAGTTTCTATAGTTACTGCACTGCATCGTTTTATAACAGTAAAATGGAGGGAACGATTTCAACAAGCAGCTCTGAGCTTTCAGGTGAAAGGAAAAGGAAAAGGAAAAGAGGGCAGAGAAATATTAATGAATAGAAGTGTAATGTTATCAAATATTCCTGTCTAGGATTTATTTTATCTGAGGCAGCTCGGGGTTAATGTGTTTTGTGTAAAAATATGAAAACAAATAATTCTGCGATGTAGGTAGGTATACCACGAGGGAATAGCAAATAAGGGGGGCAAACAAGGTGTGCTCATTCCTCTTAAACTACACCAGAGGAAAATATCAAGCGATGTTGAAGAGTTAAGACTTCAGGTGAATGCGTGGGGGCAAAACAAGAATCGGTGCTGCACAGATGAATACAGGGACATTTCAAAAAGTGAAACAGCTCTTTCATATCAGTGGTCACTCTTTCAATGCTTGTGACAGGGATTTTCCTCTGATAAGACGTGCAGTAAGAAGGGTTAATCATGTATATACAGTGAAAGAATACTGCAAACTCAATTGTTCAAGCTGAATCATGTGGAACAGACGATATCCGATTTTTGCAAATGTTGGCCAAAATACTATATGAAAGGAGGATGTCTCTGAAGTCAAGAGGTAGAACTGTTTCGCCAGAAGTTCAAACGTCCTTTCAGCCAAAAGTTTTCCTGCATTTTGAGCGCTGTTCCACAATCAATTATAACATCTCCTTACATAGGAGAAATTACAAGGCATACTTCTGATTTGCGATCTCCTGCAACTCAAGTTCAGCTTCTAATAACAAGGACATATCACAAGGCACTATAAATGCTTTGAAAATAAATGATATACGTCGTCTACTGACATTTATGCCTGAAGAATATAAATATTTCAATGAAGAAGGCAATAATGTTTGATTTTGTTTATATTTCCATCATGTGTGAAAAATATCATTTAAAACAGTGATAACATTTTCCGAAGAGTACAGGTTTTTGTTTTCTACGTAAATTCAGAGAAAATAGCAATAAACCATAAACTCATATCACATTTTCCTCTTGTTATTCTTTCTCCTTCAAGAAAGGGCTTTATTCCAAAATTTAAAACCCTATTTTCAACGAAGTAATGCATGTGGGCTAAAATTAATATATAATATATGATTTATCTTCATATCACATTACTTTTGGTCATTTTATAAATTGTTTAAATTATTACACAGCCAATATTATTTATTCCTGAAAAATTAAGATTTTGGGATAAGGTCCTTTCTAAAATGACTGATTCAATTGTAAAACCAAGCAAGAAAATATTTAAAAAATTAAACTAATATAGATATACCGGTATTCCTCGAAAAATTATAACACTTGAAAAAAGAAAAGAAAGATAAAAAATTAGAAAACCATATAACTACGGATAACTTCTGCTAAGTAACTTCCTTTACTCACCCTGGAAACACACACGCTTTAGGAATGTAAGACTATTATCGCGCCACAAAATTATGGCATCAATATTAGCGACTTGCAGCCCAAAAACCGAAAATTTTTCGAGTTCCACCTGTGAAGTAATCGACAGAACGAACTGGAACACCTCAGATGATAATCTTAAACTTTCTTGTGAGGTTTATACCATTTAGGTTAAACACAGGGCACGTGCGAAAGACGTAATTGTTTTCCTAGAATTTAGGGGCTAGGTTTTGCCAGCAAACGACAGAGGTGGAGCAACGGGATTGGAGGGAGGGAGGGAGGGAGGGAGGGAGGGAGGGCTATTCAAGATAGAAGAAAAAGTCAGAAGCACCGGAAATCGATGCACTGCAAACATGCGGCACATAATAATGGTTCACCATTACTGGAGCGTTTAGTTGCGTATAAACACCCAGCCACATCCTGCCTACGACAGACTTGCCAACGGTGGTTAATTTATGCCCCTAGAGACCTCCCACAAAATCTCTCTTGGTTTATAGCATCCGGTGCGGGGCAATAACTACGGTAGGGGTGGCTTCGCATTCATTTGTTTATCGTAGGTATTAAATATTTAAATACCATATACGTCCGACTAATACATTTCCATACATGAAGTTCAGTAAAACCACGATTTTATATTGTTGAGACGCAAATGGAGCAATTATCTTGCTGTATAACATGCCGCATTATGTAACAATGCTGTTCCGGAGAATAACCATTGTAGATGTCATTCATAACGACTTCACTGATATAGTATGTCCATTCTCGGTGCTTTAGGACTAACTCATTTGTCTAAACTCTAAATAATTGATAACCACAACTTCAATGTTTCCCAAATGAGTCAGAAATTGTAGTATTAATAAGCAGAGTTGAGCGAGGACAAGCTATTGTACGGCTGGGAAACTTTACAACAAAGTGAATACGTCACGCAAATATTCCTTATCTTGAATTTCAGGAGGATGTGGAAGGGGCAGCGCCATGGCCGAGTGGTTAGAATGCTTGCGTCTCACAAAGAAACCTGGGTTCGATTCCAAGGAATCAAACGGGAGATTCATGGTGGACAGTTTTCTTCGAGTGCTTCGGTTTCCCCTGCCATTCATTTCATCAAGGGCTCCATCATCACCATTCCTTGAATCAATTTCGTCTTCATTCCATACCAATCCGCCTCACTCCCATGCCAGAATTTTGGTTGATCACACATCCTGATTACTGTCCAGGGGCTTCCTGCTCCTCGACAGGCACTTGACCCCAAGTCAGTTCTACACACGAGGAAAATATACAAAATATAGAAGAATGGTGTGGAAGCAAATGGAAAATCGTAAGCCAGCTAATAAGCACGAAAGTCAATATGGATTAGTAGTAATTTGGCCACATGTAGAATAGGATATGCAATTGAGGGGGGCACCTAGCAAACTAGGACCTGCGGACTATCACACCCCGGTAGGAAAGATGAAGAAAATCCCAGTATTCGCTTACCATGAACAACCTAGAATGAGCGGTCCACACGAATTGAATGTCAGACTTCTCAAATGCGAGCCTCAAATGTTGCTGCAGAGCTATCTACGACTTGCTTTAGCATAACTACGCAGACCAAGCATGCCAAAATTCCATTTTTTTTAACCTGCTCTTAAAACAGATGGTGCAGTAATGACTTGCACGTCCATCTTTCCATGTAGTTCAGCTAAGTAGAAGAGTTTTGGAGAAGCTTAACAAAGCTGTAGTGCTTGTCTGTACATGATCCGCTAAACTGATTCAAAATTAAGTCATTCCTGAAGAATCATTGCCCACTCATCAGCTTTTATAACTTTAACAAACAAATATTTAAGAATTGTGACACTTAGGCGAGCTGTGACTCGGCCATGTCCCGTAAAAGTGGATAGATGATTCCAAGACGTTCCCGTAAATGGTTCTGTAGATGTAATATTGAAGCCTATGTTATCTGTTTATTTGATATTATGCCCTGTGCTGTGTTAGCAAATACTAATTTCATACTTTAACATAGGATAAGAAAGGGATATGGGTGGGCTTTTATTATTTACTGTTCCTTTTAGTATGGATTATAATAACCTTTAAAACCACAAGGGCACTCTTAGATTTGTTCGCAATGTAAAGAATATGTTCCTCTAATTTGAAGTACAACTTCGCACCAGTAATTTGATTTGTGGGCCCAAAAATGTTTAACCCAGTGAAGAGAAAAATTACAACAGAAAAGACAGGGAAACGGTAAAATATTTAAAACAGCGCTAGACATTAATGCTGAAACAATCGCTCTGACTGAAATCGTTCATCATACTGATGCCAGCTCATAAGGAAATGACGATGGACCAGTTGTTCCAAGAAAAAATGAAATGCAGAACACATGCAGATGACATGTTTTTTATAAAATAGCTCATGGGATTATATAAAATAATGCTTAACAGATAAAAGGCAAGTACGATTTAAAAGTGAATGTTGCACACAACTATTTTTGGAAATGACCTCAAATTTAAGACAAGGTTTGTCATAGCATAAATATGTGCTGAATAATAACATATCTGAGGATCTCGCTGAAAATGGTCACTATGGATTATCCCGTGTACCCGAATTGGTTAGGTGAACGTTTTGACTGACTGAACGTAAACATCCTAATAAGAATGCAGTTGCTGCCGTGCTAGGGGTCCCGGGTTTGATTCCCGTCGGTGGGGGGTGGGAATTTTTCTCCGACCAAGATAATTCCTCATCTTCCCCAGAGTCTGGAAGTATGAATGAGAGTGAGAATGTGTGCATGATCTAATAATTAAAACCCAACGAATACGAGTTAACTCCTTCGATATGACCATTGGAGTTAAAGGCGGGGTAGAAATGGAACAATAAAAAATGTAGTGGCTGTACATGCTCTATGTATTAATTTGGGAATAATGAACAAGAATGGCCTAATTATTTAAAGTGTTAGAAAACTAGGTATATTTTGGAATAGCAGTCCTGCGAGCAAAATAAGATCATAACTTAATCGGTCATGAAAATTGTAAAATAACAATAAAATTATTATTGATATTGATATTTAATAATTATCGTATAGATTCCAGGGCTATGTGCAACTACTTTTAACGTGTAAAAGTAAACCAAATCAGAGAAGCGCAAATATAAAGGGATATTGACACCAGATTGGAGTTAAAATTGAAGTTCGTAACAATGGAGTGGCATAACTATTTTTTGCACTATGTAACTAATATTCCATACTTACCGTTATTGTTGCTGCGCATTGTAAGTTGACATTCCCGAACTAATGCGGTATGTATTTCTGCATAGCAACACATATAGGCGATACAGCTTATAAAATCTAAGATTTATCTTCAATTATATTTATTAATATTTCAGCTAATATCTTAATTCCTATAAATCGGATTGATATAAATACACATAGTGCAAACATAGTACACAATGCACATGTAGTAAGCACATAACGGATCTCGGAAATTGAAGAAACTCGGCGCAAGCGCTTTTTTTTTTAACCTTTCGTCGTTGCGTATAAAGTGCTTACCACAAGTACTTATATGTTGTAAGTCGCCATTAAGGTAGTTGTCTCATGTGTTTATGAGAACGCCTAAGTGGTTTACCGGGAAAATACGAGTCAGTTGGAGAATTTAATGTCATGTCGGCACGTTGGCCACAGTAGCTCAATGGTAGAGCGGCTGAACGGAAACCAGAAGATCCGTGGTTCAAATCCCGGCTATGGCATTGAATTTTTCATTCTGACTCTACTTTTCCACAATTTAGCCTACACACGGCCAGTGTGAAAGAACAATTTCCATTTTTAATTCCTGTTTATGAAGTTGAATGTTCTATTTTAGTTCTAGCTAAACATATTTATAAAATAGTTTAAGGTAGTTTGTAGGTGACGCATGATAGTTCAGCCTGCGAACTCTAAAAATTTTAAATAAAAATATTTTGTAAACGGCTAATGTTATAGGTTAAATTATTTCATATAATATTAATATTTAAATGAGCTCCACATCTTCCGTAGATTTTGCCCCCCCCCCTATATATTAGTATGACTCCCATTTCGGAGAGCATAAAAATATGAGAAGATTTTCATATGAAAGGTAATTTGGAACGGGACATTTCTTGAAAATATTCAAGACGCATCTACACTTTAACACTACATTTGATATCAATTTGCACTAGCTTTGGCTTTTCTCTTTGGCTTAATTTGTTATAAAAACGAAATCATTTAGGTGCGCTGAACAATTAATAGTAAATAAAAATTAAAAAGTTTGTTTTAGGTTCCCCTTAACTTATGTAGTTCCCAGTTGCAACTCTATGTTGACTTCACTCTCGAGTAATTCGTAATGTATAATTCTAAGAAATATTACCTACCTATTCTCACTTACTGCTTCACTTATCGCTCTATTAATATTATAATGGTACAGTGATGTAAAGCTTGAAACATCTATAAGGTGCCTTGAAGCAGCTGCATAGGGAGTACATAGATGTGTTGCAGTCCTTCTGAAGAAACAAATATACTCTTTTTTCTATAACTGACAATGCACTTAAGGTGTTCACAGCAGTAAAGGTAAACCAGCTCCCATCACGTGATTTACTCCAAGTGGGGAAGATTTTACAATGTCAATGATTGGTTAAAGTGAATATCTATCGATTTCTAATAGATGGGAGCGAGTAGCAACGATGTCTACTCCAGTCAATGAAGGATGTAGCCACTATCCAGCTTCCATTCAGTAGGAATCGATTCAAACCTAACTGTAGCCAATCAGACACAGAATACCTTCCCCAGGTGTAGTAGCTGTTTAGGCTTTAATGCTTAGTTGCGATGTTAGTCTAATTATAAAATGGACTATAACCATGAAGTTTTCTTCCCAATAGAAGCACCTTTAGGTATGTTTTAGTACTACAACATAGGTATTTTTAACCACAAGAAGAACAAGGAAATTAAATCACAGAAAAACAAGTTTTAGGAGTAGGAACTTAAATGGTCACTACGTTACTGACATTATAGAACTCATTTTGTTTTTGATCACCTTAGTGTGAGTCACCAGAACTGCAATAAAAGCACCCAACACTCGACCATTTCCTTTTAGTCAAAGAGCGAAGTTCGATTACTCATACTCTCGCCAGCTTTAGATTCCGGTTAATCGCCTACGTTCGCTGCTTAAGTTCCAGCAGCAATGTTAATAAAGTATTCCTTATTATCCAATTTTTATCCTGGAAATAAAGAACATTTAAAATGTCTTTCTTCTCAAGTATAACTATTTTTCTAAAGCGTCAGTCAATCATTTTTAGATGAAAAGTACGAATTAACGATGGTAACGCTCAGTAACGTCTGTGGTTCGCATTCGGAACATCCCGGGATCAAATCCCGTGGGTCGACCAACCTGACATAAGTCTTTTGGTGGTTTCCTTCAGTCGCCAAGGTAAATACCGGATACGGTATTTCATACTACGACCCAGAGTATTATACCAGCTTAGCTCTCCAGAAAGCGCCAGCCGTCTGTTTTTCCGGCACCGCCCCTCTCAAATGCCACCCCTCTCATTACCGCTTTGGCTGACAATGTATTCCTGGTCTTATGATAAGCCTTATAATTGGGGTTACACTTACAATGAATATCACGTTTGCATCCACTGGAGGCCACGCTACCGGACCCGTCCATTCTTCCTACAATGTCTGGAACATGCAAGATAGGTGGTCTAAGCAACGCAAATTACTTAAATTTAGCTGTCCATTTACTACATAGCGACGATGTCGATGTACGGCAACTAGAGGAACAATCTGAAGAAGACTTGATACAGATGCCGAGGATTTTCTACCTGAGAGAAAAAAATTTTGACACAGAGGAACGTGACACAGAAGGTGAACCTGTTATTTGAGGTGCCATATTCTAGTTAGGGAGGGATGGAAATACAAAGTGGGGAAAGCATCGTGAACCCAGAGTTATACGTAGAACAAGTCCACATAAGCTATAGGAAGTGCTAAAACTTTTTGTTTGGAACATGGTAGAATTTATTGCTTTGAGTGCTTTGCGAGTATGGAGTTTGAAAAATAGTATAGTGTAGAATAGGAAAAACAGAGGGGAAGAAAGGAGAAAATAAGTATCATGCACTCTAATAAGTAAAAATTGTTTATATGCCCTATTTTGATGCAATAAGTTGTTCTATTCTTTCATTCTATATTTTAACCTCTGCTGCCTTTTTTGATAACACTTCACTGTCTGTGTTAATCTGCCATTAGTATTAAAAATGAAAATAAAAAGTAAGAATGAACCTTTTTAAAAATAATGAAATTCCTTCTCAAAAATCAATAGAAATACTTTAAAAAGTTATTGCCCACGCGACTGACCGTGTCGAAATTAAGGCGTGACAAGCGTAGAGTTAAGTCTAAAACATGCAAGTAGATACTAATAGCGAATGCACTGCTATCTATTCATAGAAAACGAAAGCTGATGTACCTACGAAACTCTAATGTCAACTATTATAATGTGCTATTTCTGCAAATAAAACATGCTATTATCTGGTGTGAATATGTACGATTTGCTCTACTCATGAAAAAGTTCACAGAGTGTTGATATACATGGCAATTCTTCTATTCACATTATTTTATTTTCTTAAATGTTATGTTATTGAGCAATGAGTGCTTATATATATACACATATACATATATAAATAAAACATGTGGAACAGCATTCAGATGTTTAGCTATGATAAAGGAACGGGGCTCTTGCTGGAAGATAACATGAGAATCCAGAACTTTCAAGCACGTGACGTCCGATATACTCAGGAAAGTGTGATCCATGTTAACGTTATGAAAATATCTAACATAAATTGCATATTTTAATGAGTGCTACATTTATCATTTGTAGTTTATAATTTCTCGATTATACTAAAAGCTATTGGTATGAAAAAGATTTAAGGAACTACTCACATATTTAAGAGAATCGTTTTATTAGCTATGCAAATATATTAAATGTATGTTCTTAACCAAAATCGTTAAAAGAGACAGTTTTTTTGAGATATTAAAAATAACGATCCAATCCACCTAAGGCGTGTCTGGGGCTGGGGATTTTCTTGAAAATGGCCGCGCTGCAACTTAAGATGCTCTTATGTTTGGTAGTTATCTAGAGATGGTGGCGCGTCTTAGCAAGCCTGTGCCTGGATTTGTTCGTGGTTTTCTCGGGTCTGTAGACGAATGATGGTATGAATTACATATAACCTCAAAATTGTCTACCCCTCATTCACCCTCTTTTCTCTCTCAGGATTGAAGGGGCAGGCGCGACGAACCGCGGTGAGCGTTTGTGGTGGGAAGATGGCATCGAAGGACGGTCGAGGATACTATTGTGTACAAGATTTAACTTGGCCCCTAGTTTTTAGAAAGAGAAAGAAATACGTCCTCACCATCTCTTTCTAACCCGCCCCTCTTTTATGGCCTGTCAGGCAGGACAGACACATCAGTGGCGGATGATCCTTCTTCGTCCTCCAAATCTGGTTCCTGTTCCCCTTCTTCATTATCAGAAATTTAAAATGTTCCCCATATTTACAATATGAATCATCTTCCAAATTAATTATGAACTTATCACTAATTTCATCTATTAATCCATCTTTCTCCCAATAAAACTGTTCAATTTTTATAACATGTTCACAAGCTCCCCGCCAGATTTGTTCGGACACTTTACCTACTGCACTATCAAACAGCACATTTACGTCAATATGCTTAAATATTTTTTGGTTCATCATTTTTTATCTGTGCCCATATAAGTTTTATAGCATTAAGGAACAATGATACGGAGGTAGTCATATTACAGTGTGGTCGTATATTTGCGCTATGCGATCTACCTATTTTATAAATTTTGAGACCACATTTTCTTTCAGTTTTATTAGTTCGTATAGCACAGCTTTGTTGGAATGCTGATCAAATTCAATATTACTAACACGGAGCCGTGACTATTACTGATTTAAATGTGATGATATCGGAGCCTTATTGATTTGAATAGAATGATAAGATGCTTGTCTATTACTATAGCACTATTGGAGGAAATGCCGGGTAACAACTGATTAATACACCAATTTTTAAATGTTTCACTCTCCATTTCTTCATGATTGTCTTTGCTTGACTTTCATTTAAAACTCAGAAGAACGTTGGTAACGAAACCCGTTGAAATCCCCGCTCTGGTCTTTGCCTATTGGGATGCGTAGTGGAAATTCAAAATCGTCCTCTTCACTTTTCCACACTTTGTTTTTGTATAATTTATATTGATCCACGTTTCATCTAAGTAAATAATAGGGGCACCAGAAACCCTTATCTTTCATTTTTCTTAGAAACGCGAATCACTTTATACAACGCCTGGCTATTTTGTCAGAAATCTCCCTCCGCTCGTGCTCTTTAAAAATCTAAATTTCATTATGCTCGACACAGATATAGTTGGCTTCTCTGCATTTCAGGGCCTCGCCTTCGCCGTTAAAATATTATAGACATTGATCACAATTTCCCTGTCATCTGATCTTTATAGCTTTTCCCTTTCCTCCCGCGCCTCCTATATCTAACACGCGGTTTAGTACGCGCAATAGATGTATGACTGCAATGTTTTTCAGCTGCTAATACACATTCCTTGGTGTATATCCAAAGTTATGCTGTTCACAGATATAAATGCCCGCCTATGTGGTATGGGGGTAGCGTATCTGCTTCACATTCAATAGCTCCCGAGTTCAAATCTCAGTCAGAATGAGTTATTCGGATAAGGGGTTTCCCTTATCCTGAAAGATGAATATCGGATAACAGCTCTGTGAACCCTGGGCTCACTAAAGCATCATTTCACCCATTTCATTCATATCGTCTGATATGACTGACTTCGGAGGATGTTAAATTTAAAATGTGTATATATACAGTTCTTTTTTTATATAACCAAAACACTTTTCGGGTTCAGGGGACCTCAGAACCGGTATTTAAGGAGTCTAGATAGTGAATTTGTGAGTGACAATAACTTCATCTAGCTACTTAAGTTTACAGTAGGATTGCTCTAGTTTGGTACAGATTATCGTAGAGCATGCGTTCATTTCTTCATGAGAAATCCTGGCAGACGCAGAGCAAAATAATGTGCACCTAAACAAGGGCGGTTACTTTCAGCACATCACCTCATGATTATAAAATAATCTCAATATAAATGAGGAAATATTGCTCATATAATGTTATTGATAGCATCCCTTGTTTGTGGTGGTTTAATCTAATGTTTTTGAAAGTGAAGTGCCTAACGTGATGTTTATGAGATTAAAAGAGTACGAATTAATTGAATGTGAGGAAGCAACACAAAATCCAGCCTCCGAAAGGCCGCTATGTGGCGCGATTGCTGCATTGTGTAGCCGTTCTCGAGATGGGTTCACCGGCCGGCCCACAAGGTAACGAGGTGCTGGTTGTCCTTGAACTTTCCTTGCCGACAACACGACCTCCTAGCATTCAGATTCCGGACTTGCAGTAACCAGGGGGACGATGCTTTTCTTCACTTCTATCACGTTCAAGGGTTATTGGCACTTCGTTTACAAAAACAGACCTGCACATTGTGCCACATTTCCACATTTAATGCCTGAAACTTAAAAACAACTTTCCCTGTTTCAATTGGACACATACTTTCATTAATTGTACATGCTAATCAACTCACTAGTAGTTATGATAGATAATACCGTCACTAAATGTTGCTGAATAACTCTAGAGAGAAAATGAATGAGACGTCATAAACCTTAATACTTTATAAAAACGATATGTTATATTCATATAATTATCTTTATGTTTTATACTTTTATTAGTGGGTATAGAAACTATACTCACGAAAGTTAATTTTTCTATCCACTTCATATTGAGATAAACCTCTGCAGAAATAGCTATATTACAAATTTTGTCTTCGATACGAAGAAAACAGTGACAGTCAAATGTTTCAGACCTGTAAGCTATACACGGTGTTCATTTTTATCTGTAATTTTAACGCGCAAAATTTGACGTCACCAATAACATCGCTGATGGAGCGAGTTTTTATACGATTCCCCTAGCGGCTTGCGATCGTATTAGATGTGTTGACAGCAGCTTTGATGCCTCCCTCCACCGGCAGGTAAATATGATATTTGAGAGGTGGGTCGGCCCGCGTAATATAAAGGTAGTGATTTCGCCTGGTGCATAGATACGGTAACTGTTTTTAATTAACTATATACTGCAATGCAATATATTGCAAAGCTAATTACGCAGCCATAAAAGTATCCCAATAAGTCAATGAACACTTATTTCACAATGAACATCTGTTTTTCTGTTATAGAAGACATATATGCATGTTGTAAACCTGTCACATAAAATAGATATATTTTAATTTGATCTCAATTCTTTTCTACAACCACAGTTTTCTCACAATGTTACTTCATTACAAACCAGAAAATTAGCAGAACATGTTCTAGGAATGAAAAATAAATTAGTGTTACAATATGTACAAAGCTTTTAGCCAAGTCTAAACAAGAAAATATCTCTAGTACATAGTCTTATGTGTCCAATTTCTTATATTTCCTCTCTTCCCCTTAAATACTGTCTGTATTGCGAGAAGGTATGCTTGAGGTCTTTCTGTAATAACATTATTTATTGCTTCTAGATTAGGACCAGTCACTTTATAGCGTCCAGTGTCTCTCTTTTTGCGAGTAACTGCTACCGGATCTTGGAAATGTTTGTTTGACATTACGCTCAGAGGGACTTGTCTGAATGCTGGATAGCGTTGCATAAACTCCTGTATGCAGCGGTTTGAAAGATATTTATATGCCGTTCAAATTTTAATGCCGGTACGAAAGTAGCATTCAACCATGAAGACGCGGTGCTCTGTGTTCATATCCAGCGGAAGCTGGTTGTATTAGTTATCAACACAAACGCACTCCGAGCGCTGCAATTTGATTACTGTTCCGCAAAAGTTACCGCTTCTTCTCCGTAGAGGGCACTATAATTTCAAGATTGACTCACAACTATGACGTCATTCTTGCTCAATCGGAGGGCGGGAAATAACGAATAAAAATGAACACCGTGTATAATGGCCTTTCCATGCAATCATGAGAAACTGCATATGAGAGGAATGAAAAGTATTCAATACATCGAACTATTTAATAGCCGACATCTCGAAAATGGCTTACGTTACGAAAAAATTATTCGAGATAAGTTGTTTAATAGACTTTTTTTTTGTGTGTGTTCTACTTTTTCGTCCATCCCTTAAATGTTAAGTTATATAAGATTATACAAGCCTCTTGTGGAATGAAATGGACTTTGTATTCAAGATATGCATGTCAGATAAATATCTTTAATATGGTATTTTAATCAAACTCAATATAACAGTTTGAAAAATAGGACCTTTAAACGGTACTTTCTAAACATTTTCATGTCCACCTTTGCTGCACTTCAAATATCAAGTTTGTTACTTCGGCTTTGGGTTATGTCCTCAGAGAGAGAGAGAGAGAGAGAGAGAGAGAGAGAGAGAGAGAGAGAGAGAGAAGTGCGCACGTTCTAAAATTCTACTGGAGACCAGTGGAGTGAGATGGCGGGGAAAGCCGGAGATCCCGGAGAAAATCAGCCCTAGCGCCGTGTGATTATTTGGTTGGCATACAATATATAAAATAGGTAATAATTTATTACGTCTAGACAAAGTAGAAAAGTGATGCATTGGACACACATTACTTCCTCTACTCATTCTTTTACAAACTATTTTTACAAAACCTGATTTTTTCAACTATTTTTGCTTAATTGAGATTAACTTTCATTTCTCATTTACCCGTTCGTTTTAGATATATGAGTATAATATAGCAGATTTTTAGAAAGCAACTCTCTGTGATATTTTTAAAATGCCATGCTCCTTGAATAATCAGAAGAAAAATCGAGCAGCGTCTTACCACTTGAAAATTCAAATCAGTAACAATGAATGTCAAATATGACTAAGCATAAATACGTAAATGGTGTGTTTTAAGGAGATCTGCATTTTCTTTAGTAAGAGCCTGTCTAGGACTTGCAATTTACTAATTAGACAAAAGACATTCACGACAAAGTGAACCTCCCCGGATACTCCAGAATATTCACATATGGCATAAATATGGCTATGGTATTGTTACGTGTATAGGCCGAGCGATATTTAAGAATTATTAGGTATTGTTGGATTTAACATTTCATTTCTTACACGTGTTGAATGACTGGCATATTTCGGACAGGATAGATACATTGGACCGCCAAATCAGCTTTTCCGACAAACCAAAGTCGTATGATCACGAGTGCCGTGATTCTGGAATGCACGAATTAAGATAATTGGGTACGACAGAGAGCTGAATCGGCAAGAGCAAGCTGAATTGAACAAACTGACGTAAGGGCTGCTGAGTAAAGAGGTAGACGCCATCTTTGGCAGGTGAATATTTAAAATTATTAAAAGGTAGCGCACGCGGGCGCTTTTTTTGGTTGGGGCTTTCTAGTGTGAGTGCGCCGTTGGGCTTTGCTGCAGGACTCCACGCTGGGAGATCGCTCGTTCAGGCCGTCGTCCACACATCCCCATATCAAATCATGTACTGACTTATTTTACTGACCCAGATCTCCTCAAGATCTCAAAGGGGCCTTGTATGTTAAAGCTGAGTCTGGGAATATATTAAACTGGGTTGACTTTGAGTATTATTCCTAACAAATCCCATGTCACTCTACCACTCCTTATTTTCAGCTCTATCCATAGCTACGCTCCCCGTTGTTATTTAGGGTTAAAGGTAACACCCCCATTTCCTTAGAACCCTGGATGCAACATATGGAATGAAACGTTAAATCTAACAATGCCTAATAATTCTTAAATATCGCTCGGCCTATATAGTAACAGTATTTTAATTAAAATATTTCCAGATACCTATTTGAGAAAATCAAGATTTAAGACAAATCTTGCGTCTTGTAGCTAAGACACCGAGCCTAATCCTTATTTCAAACAAGGATATCTTAACGCTCACGTGACGTAATCACTTCTCATTGATTGCTGTCGTGGTACAGACTGTTGTACGGTAAAAATGAGTGTTATTTAACATGATATATCTAAATATGTTCGAAGAGAATTTTAATATTTTCATAACCGTGTGAATTAAATATCTTACGTAACAGAATTGATCTATCTGGAGTGCATGTTAAGAATTAAGACGAAATGTGGAGGATCCTTTGCTTCAAACCTGCCTCTCGGGATGACTGACGATAGCAGGTGTGTTATCGGTATTGGTGACATATTTGTTTATATGACTTTTATCGTCCACCTTGCTTTGAACTGGATTTATCGTATATTGCACTGCCTACGGCGCCGAAAACATTAGTCAATTAGGGTAAAGAGAAAGGTAGTAATCAAGCAGAGGGATACATCTCGGCGGGGCAATGTTATATAAAACAAACCTTAAATACCAAAATATTTTGTTTATGGATTCTGCTGCTGTCAACACACACGCACGCACACAACCTTTTTATGGTAGAATGCAATATTTCCTCTACCTACTATAAATAAGTGGTAGATAAGGTAAACGCCAATCAAAATGGACTCTTCAGACATCCCACAGAAAATTTAATGCAATACATATTTATACCCGATTTTAATACGTAAACCATATATAATTAAAATCATTACTCCTATTTACAAAAATAAAAAATAATGGAAGAACTGTTCGTTATGGGCCACATGTATATGAAAATAAATACTACTTTTAATGGTTTCGGCTAAAAGTTTTACCACTTTTCTTTTATTTATGTGAAAGCTGCGTGGAAAATAAATTATTATGGCAATGCGTTTTATGTTATTCGATAGAGAATTATATGTTCTACAAAACAGTGTGTTCAGGTTTGTATGCTCATATACTCTTTGTTCTTTTCAGGTCAATAAAATGAAATGTAAAGTCGACAACAAAGTGCATTTTTAAGCGCTGGCGAGCAGTTTCTGCGACTTTGGCACCTCGACTTAAATATGAAACAAGGTCCCGAAAAGACTTTGTTGTCGACTTGACACTCAATTTTATAGAACTTAAAAGAATATATATATATATATATATATATATATATATATATATATATATATATATATAACAGCATACAAAAACTACATACACCATTTTGTAGACCAAGTAATAATCGAATGACAAAAAAAGCATTGCTTAAACTCATAGCTTTAACTAAATAAAAAAAAAAACTAATTTATGTGTCAATCTATTACGTTGTATCTCAAATACTGACGTCACACAAGACTTCTGGCAAGGCCAGTATTAAAGGTGAAGCAATTTTTTATCATCCGACTTAGTTGTTCTGGAAAAATTTCGAAACAAAACAGCAAAGGAAGATTGCACTCCATTTCCAAAGAGTGACAATGAATGTTTAACCATCACGTGAAAACAAGTGACATGATCATCCGCCTCCATTTCCTGTCATCATTCATATCCTCGGCGCCAGGAAATGATAAGCGATAATTCCTAGGCAAGGTCATGCTTTGACACAAATACCAAGAGGATGTCAGATGAATTTACTATAATCTATCTGAACTAGAACAATCCTCTTGTAAATATATGGGAGAGACAGACACTTTAACGGAATGATGTTGGCTGTTCATACCCACCCATATGTTTACAACAGCATCGTTCTGGTTTGAGACAGATTATAGATCATCGTGATCGAGACTTGTTGAACTGGGTCAGGTACAGTTCGAATATTATCTGGCTCACTAATTTGCAACCCGGGGTATTTCGGGAAAGAAAGAATAACCGGTAGCTTTAAAGTTTCCTGCGTTGCCTAAAAGACATTTTCTTCATATTTTCCTTTCCTTTTTAGTTGCACAAGAAAAAAATTGTTTTTGTAATCTTTTTTCCGTTAAAATAAAAACAAACGAAAAGAAACGGAGGAACAAAGGGAAAACATCTTGCCTCCATCAATTAGTTTATTCTTTCCTTAGTTTTTGAAGGAAAACGACGACTCTGCAAGAAACCAAAGGAGAAATATTTATTTTCTTTCTTTAGTTATAGTGGAAGAAGAAAGACGAAAAACAAAGCCTAGAAAAGTAGGGAAGTATTGCATTCAACGAAACAATCTTAACATTCAGATTTCATACAGAAATGCATTTTACATTTTTATAGGGGAAACAATTTAATGACGGTTCCCAGTCTTCAAAATGGCCACTTTACACTAGATTAAGTACTGCCACTTTACAATGGGAATCACTAGTTTCGCGACATTTAGCGCCATGAAGTGACTTAACCCAGGGGTAATTAAGGTGTTCAAGTGCTCGGGCACAGGAACTGTATTGACAAAATGTTAAGTTTCCAAATTGAGCTGTTCTGAAGCACTCTCTTGGAATGAAACAATTTCCTAGCTGCGCATTTACTGCAAAACTGTATTGTATAAACAACAATAGTTTTAAACTATGTTACATGCATTTATGCAATGACTAACATAATTCCAAACATCCACGTGGAGTAACAATAGCGTCTAAGCAAACAAGGATAAAAACCTTAGCCTATGTGCGGCTAGTGTGAAGAAATGATTCATTTCCACCAATTAACTTAAATAAGAGTTTAATTATGAAGCGTGCGATTCAAGCACTTACGATAGTAAGTCGGCACAAACAGTGTATCTCGGATACGAGAGCCCTTAGTGGTTTACTGGAAATATATGAGTCAACTGGAGAACTTAATGTCAAGACGGCACGTTGGCCATGGTAGCTCAATGGGTTAGAGCGACTGGACGGAAACCAGGAGATCCATGGTTCAAATCGTGGTCATGGCATTGAAATTTTCATGTTGACTCTATTCATACAAAACCTTGGCCTATGTGCGGCTAGTGTGAAGAAATGATTTATTTCCATCAATTAACTTAAAGGATAATTTGCTTTAAATTCAACGGACTACGCACCTGCAACATACATCATGCCTATGTCGCTGGTAGAAGCAAACTGAAGAGATGGAATGTTCACCAAATATAACCAGAGAGCATGAAATGTCACAGCTGGCGTTTGGTGAACTTCCATGCCCTGAGCTCTCTATAGAAAAAGTCGTAGTAATAGAACAAGGCGAAGAGCTTTAATTTTTAACTAAAATGAATATTTTGATCAAAATTCTATAATGTGATGGTGGCACATTATTATCACTACCACCACCACCACCACCACCACCACCATCACCACCACCACCACCACCACCACCATCACCACCACCACCACCACCACCACCACCACCACCACCACCACCACCATCACCACCACCACCACCACCATCACCACCACCACCACCACCATCACCACCACCACCACCACCACCACCACCACCACCATCACCACCATCACCACCACCACCACCACCACCACCATCACCACCATCACCACCACCACCACCACTACCACTACCACTACGACTACTAAAACGGAAGGTAATCTTTGTTCTTAGTGTATTTTGTGCACTACAACTCCATAAGAGGTAGTCAAATACCGCATTAAAATGTATATATATCTAAAATACTATTACCCGCTAACCATTATTCCCTGTTTAAAAAACTTTCTCATATGGGCACTTCGAAGAGGTATGGGGGTTATTCCTTAATACTTCTGATGAAGTCACGTAAAAACTATTATAACCTGCCGTTGTCTTCAATAAGAAGCTCTTTGTTAACCTCGGCTCGTAAGGAAAGCATTTCTAGCGAAAGCCTATCATAAGTAATTATTCCAGACATAAAACCTCTTACCTCTACCCACGAATTCGCCTCCGCCGTCAAAGCCTTCACTGGTTCACCTACCGTGTGTTTACTATAGATTTGTACTAGTTTAAGACAGTTAACTCTTTCTCACCTGAAATGTACTCCATGAAAGCGACTTAGAGCATTCCATGTTGAATTATGGAAAAATAACTAATTTTTTCATAGAACGAACCCTCAAACGTTGTAGCATTTGAATCCCATTGCAGATTTGTGTTTTTGTCCATTTCCCAAACCCAAAGTTTAGAAGTATACGTAGTTTTGTGCAAATATCATGTGAAACTTTGCTCTTTGGCCTGATATAAAACTGAATTGTGAACTATAGGTATTCTTAATGCTGTTTTTTACATTAGCACATTCTACATTTACTACGACACTCTGTGGGGGATAGGAAACAATTATGATTAAGGATTCTCAGGCAGGAATACAATCTGGGCTCCCTGGATTCAGAAGTCAAGGCGCTGACAACTCGACCACAGATTCACTCATTTATAATTTTGTTTTCTTGCAAGTTTGCCACTTTTAAGTGTTCTGTGATGAACATTTTTGTTTAATTTCTTTCACATTTTCAGTACACATATTTTGAAGTATTTTTATGTAAATAGAATATTCTTGATGTCCAGTAGAGCTTTCAATTTATAATTCGAGGAACGATTACACCCACTTTAAATTTTAAACTTTCAAGATTTTGTCAGTTAGGGTATTTTAAATGAAACTCTTGTTTTCATTTTTCGAAAATGATATAAAGCTTTGTTACACAGAAATGTACAAATTAACATAATGCTGTAATAAACAAATGTGTTAAAGTATCTTCTATACTCGCAAATTCACAATGAACTAGAACGGGGTTCTCGAAACTTGGGGTCAGCATTTTCAAGACATCACCTTTTTCCTTAACAGAGATCTAACTAAGATATTAGTGCGTTTTGCTTTTGTACTTTGGTTCGATAAAGTACAAAAGAAAAAGAGTCAATTGTGTGCATTTGATCATCCCTATCTCGCAGAAACATGTGGTTGCCAAGACTATTGGACGAGAGTAGATAAAGTGCCTGCATTCCAAGTCTCGAGAATTTTCCATGCTCTTAGGTATGACACTTGAGCCATGGATCGAAGATTTCCTGGCGCCTTCTAGGAAATGACGTCATCTCACTTTCCCTAAGGGCTCGTGTATGGAAGAGGGTGGCACTCTACACCCTCACTGCCGGTACTTGGGCCCTCGGGAACTCCACAAGAAGATGAAACGCTACTGTTTAGTGCTACGCCCTTTGTAACCCACAAATTGCAGTCAGCTAAAGTCTCTTATATTTTACTTTCAGTAGTTAATTATCCGACTTTTGGTTCGCTCTTTCTTACTTATATTCTGTCTTTTAATCATTTTTCTCTTTAAACATCTTAACGTTTCCTCCAGTTCTTTTTATTTACTCATATTCTGTTCTATTGCTCAATGGTCCCTCCACATCCAGTTTTTTATTTCGAATGTTTGCTGCTTTTTAGACATCTTATGAAAAATGTTTATTATTTTCTCTACTACGTACTGAGGAGATCCATATTCGATACTGATATTTCGCTGAAAATACACGGGACCCCCCCCCCCGATTGCCCGCCCAAAAAAGTGTTTTAGAAAATCTCTCTCTCTCTCTCTCTCTCTCTCTCTCTCTCTCTCTCTCTCTCTCTCTCTCTCTCTCTCTCTCTCTCTCTCTCTCTCTCTCTCTCTCTCTCTCTCTCTCTCTCTCTCTCTGTGTGTGTGTGTGTGTGTGTGTGTGTGTGTGTCTATGAACAGCATAACTCAAAGACGAAACATAGCTTAAATATCAAACTTGGTATCCAGTCAGGACCTTTTTAAGGACAAGATAACATTTTCAAAACTACCTTTCATCCCAAATTACTCTACCGACTCTCAAAAACAGGTCTAGCGATTTTTATTAGATAACCACACGTTGAATTTTCATGCAAATAAAGCATTTACCTTTTTTTTAATAGCCTCTGAAAACTTACTTAACTGGTAAACTTAAGAGATAGACAAATCCTTACTTCATAAAAATGTACATATCGTTAAAGCACGCAATTTCCTTTTTATTTTGAGGGAGGTCGTCAGCCATTTGGCAATTTGTTTCCCCTCTCCTAGCCATGCAAAAAGAACAGAATTTCAAAGCTAACAGATAGCTAACACCCCATAAAATTTTAGTATCATTTAAAACTACTATACCTATTGCACTCGCAAGAAAAAGTAATTTTCACGAGCGTCTATTTGCACGAAGTTGTACAGCGCCATGTGAGTGCAACGCATAAGATTTTTAACGATTTACCGAGTGTTCGCGTATAATTTTAAATATAAATTTACACAATTTAACCTAAACCCTTATTTATAACTTAAGTATCCCTACCTTTAACATAAGGAATAGAGCGTTGTTGAAATTCTTGCGCTGTCGCCACAAATTTAAACCTTCCAGAATTATTTTTCTTTATATGCTTAAGATAGGGGCTATGTGTATACGAATATTATTTAATTGTAATTCGTATCAAACACTTTGTCGTTTCCTAATTTAACAGTAAAATAGAAAAGTTTCAGAATAATAAAAATCAAATATCTATTTGAAAAATGTCGAGATAAAATATGTAGATCCTTAGATTCATCCTCTCGAAACGCTGCTCATGTTGTGAGGTACACATTACGCAATTATGCGAAATTAGCTTTCAGATAGCTAAGAGTACCAAACAAATGATTTATAGTTATAACAAAACGAGTTTTTCCTTCTCACAAAATAACATCCATTAAAATATGAACTTTAACAATAAACACCGACCCTCCGACACATCGAAACGCCCGATATTCCGAAGTTTCACCATTTCAAATAAGGACACAACCCAGAACAGAAAGCATTCGGCTATTCCTTTAAAATAACCTAACGGTGGTATTATGGGTATTCGTGAAATTTAGAAGAAAATTTTTTTAAAATATTTCATACAAAAATGCTTAAGTACTATAGAATTAGACCCAATGAAATTGCTGTTCTGTCCTTTTGACTATTTAAATGCTCAAAGGGAATAAACAGGTATATACATACCACGTGAAATTTTAAAAATATATTTTCACTTTACTGTGTTTTCCCTATTTAGTCAATTTTAATCTTGTAATATTTGTTCAATTTCTTTCAAATTTTCAGTATACTTTCCCTGAAGAATAGGAGGATGACGAGGAGGAGGAGGAGGAGGAGGAGGAGGAGGAGGAGGAGGAGGGCGAGAAAGAGAAGGAGGAGGATCTAAAGAGGCTTTCTTAATATCCGCATATATCTGGATAAGGTTTAAATAATTTAATACATGACCGATGTTCAGAAAATCGAATCGTAAGCATACTCCATTAGTTTCTTTTTCCAGGAAAAGTTTAATCCTACGCACAATTTAATATTATACAGAACTATAATCCAAAAAAAAATTGCAACACAACAAGTTGCAAATTAATCATATTCTTATCAATTAAATTGAATAGTCTTTCAAATTATAAAGAATGTGCGAAAGTACACTTCACATATTTTCAACATTTTATGAATTTTATAATATTGAAAAATTGCAGAAATATTTTAATCTTTTTGTGTGAGATATATTTGATGTGCAGTGAAGAAGAATGTCAAGTAATGATATCGGAAGTGACAGAAATAAATTTGCAAAGTTGCGAAAATTGGAGCTTTAATAGGAATAGTTTGGGAACAGTTACGAACTTATTCCCCTAGCAGTTAAACTGTTATTTCAATAACACTTTTAGGCATTACACATACGAATTGTTCTATTACATGCATGTAAGTTAACTCCGAAAATACTGTATATAAAATTTAGAAATTTGTACAATTTTTCGAAAAGCATAAAACTCATAAAATACAACGTCAGAACACAAACCGTATTATCGCTTGCTCTTTATAACTCAGGAATGATGCAAATAAAACTAAAATTTACTCTGTTTTAAAAATGCTGAAACACCAATATTAATGAAAGGGTAGAGCCAGACTGAAAAATTCAAAGCCATAGGCGGGATTTGAACCACGGATCTTCTGGTTTCCGTCCAAATGGTTAGAGCAGCTGGACGGAAACCAGAAGATCAGTGGTTCAAATCCCGGCTATGGCTTTGAATTTTTCATTCTGGCTCTACCCTTTCATAGTGCGTCCTACACACGGCTAGTGTGAAAGAACAATTAATTTCCATCAATATTAATGTTATGAAAGAAAGATTTTGTCTCCCCACCCCCGGCAAAATAAAAAGATTTACACAATTATTATACAAGTGTGATGTTAAAACATTTTTAAACTGCAACATATTGTTTGTTACTTTATTTTCTGAAAAATAGTTATCTTATTTAGTAACATGCATTTTATTGGTCTTCTAGAAAAGGTCTGGCTGCTATGGGAACGTATATCTGTCCACCTGATTTCTTTCTATGGTACTATTTGAAATGTGGAGTCTTTATTGCTAGGCCTGCTAATATGGAAGGGTCTAAAATGAGGGCCAGAAAATAGGGTAGAAGTACTAAAATATTTTGGATAGGTCGATTTAAAATGAAAATTATTTAAAATGCCAAGCCGGGATTTGAACCACGGTTCTCCCGGTCTGCGTTCGGTTGCTCTTAACCATTGAGCATGGTCTACATGCCAGCATGTCATTAAATGCCAGCATGTCATTAAATCCTCCAACTGACTTATTTTTTCCAGGTAAACCACTAGGGGTTCTCACATACAATGACCTACGCACCGTTTCTGGCGACTTTGTGCTCTAAGTACTTACGTCTCACGTTTCATGTAAGGCCGCGCCGTGGCTCAGTGGTTAGACCGCTTGGCTCTCACCAAGGCGGCCCGGGTTCGATCTCAGGTGACGGCAAAGTGAGATTTGTGGTAGACAACACGGCGCTGGGGCGGGTTTTCTCCGGGACCTCCGGCTTCCCCCGCCATCTCATTCCACCGCTGCTCCATCTTCATCTCATCTATCATCAGTGTCACCGCCTGCGGTGCCGTATGTAGTAAAAGCGGGCGTTAAACACTACACATTTCCCACGTTTCATAGTTCAACCACTACTAGGTTAATTTTCAGCTAAAAATTTGTTTCTTATTGGTAACTTTTTTTCCTTTAAAAAATTCAAGTGGACATACCCACATATTTTTAATAAGTTAATTTTGGTTTTATTTGCATTATTCCTTACTTATTAAATATCCCTATAAAAGTGAAATTTCTTTTCCATTAATTTGACTGCAAGACCATTTAAAGAAGTGTACGAATATTTTTTTCTGGGCATTATGTATGCCACTCAACTTTTAATATTCAGATTCTCATGATCTTAATGTCAGCTACACATGAAGATATCTAACTTAACTTGTAGCTGTGAACGAATACTACTTGCTTAATGACCATAAGCTAATTTAATTTGGTTATGATAGGGTATTAAACAACACGTTTCTAACGATTTGCCAAACCTCACTTTTAAGATGACTTGAGTTGCTTTTTACTACTTTATATAAGCAGGGCTTTCTCTAGTTTATCCCTGCTTATATTAACCAACTCTTTTGTCTGGACAATAAGTTTTGAAAGAAAACGGAAATGGGGTCTATTATGGATGTAATGAAGAAAAGGTCACTAACACAAAGCCGCCTTTTACAGGGCCACCTGGTGGATTCAACCCTTGTTGTCCCAGGGCTAAAGCGCGAAATGGAAGACGCCGATAAAATCTAAAGAAGGTACTAGAGCCAATGAGAATCGAGTGCAGCGTTGTCAAATATACCTCCAGACTCCTAAAAGTGGAAAAGAAGCACACAGTATTTAAAAATACTAGGTACTTCAAAGTTGTTAGCTAAAGCAATGGTGCTCGCCTCTGTAGCGTAGATGGTAGCGTGTCTGCTTCACGTTCATGAGGTACCGAGTTCGAATCACAGGGTGAGTTATCTGGATAAGGTTTTTCCGGGGCTTCCTCTTATCCTGAAAGTTCAATGTCGGGTAAAGATCTACCGACCCTGGACTCATTTGAGCATCAGTTCACCCATTTCATTCATTGTCCTATGTGACAACGTTGGGTTACATAACATTAAAAAAAATGAATAATAAAGCAATGGCTAAGTATCACTTGACTATCTCTAAACTTTCCTAGAGGAGAGTATAAGTGTGTGATGTTTACGTTCTCGTCGACAGCTAGACCATTTGGGCCAGGAAAAAAAAATACCTTTCCGAGAATTCACTGCATGTTCGAAGTCCGCGGAATTTTAGAAAAGTTATGCGAATTTGTGTAAATAAAATAACTATACAAAGACAACGAACACCTTTACAACCGAGTGGTCAATGTTTTGATCTTTTAACAGAATTCCAAGTTTGATTTCCGGCTTAGATGGGGACATTTCTTTAGTTAAAACCATTCCTTACTCTCTGCAGAAGCTTGAAGTATAATGTGACAGTAAATGTGTTTTCTAATGAAACTTGGCAAAAACCGCTCAAGTACCTACAGGCAATGAGTTAATCCTTAACTCCCCCGATATGACCATAGAAGTTAAATAACAGAGTAAAGCTATACAAACAAATGTATGAAAACGAACAACTGAAAAGGAACAAAATATCTCAAATAGAAATTCCACGCCGTAAGAGTGCACATCAATGGTTTTAAATAATTTCCTCCAGTTCAAAGATAGCTGGGCCAATTCGGACTCTATTTAAATAATTCAAGACACATTTTATTTATTTTATGGGGGTAGATAATGTTTCAGTTAACACAAAGTGAAAGATGAAACGTTTCGATAAACACGGGACACCATTTTCAATCGCCAGGGAATGCAGAACTGCGTGTACGCCAAGACTCCTGAATGCCTTTGGTAATATTTCAAAACATGAAGAAACTGCGTACCAGTAATAGTGGTCTTTATCTTGATGCATCTTTGGCCTTAATGGAAGAGCAGAAGTCCCATCCCGCTAATGTTGAATGTTACCCTTTGTCTCAGAAACTATTTAACATACCAAACTAACAATTATATCGTGATTTTTATTGAATAAGTTTGGATATAAAGGAGGATACGGCAAATTTTTAATTGTGCTAAATGTCTTTTGAGTGAAATGTATCAGCAGGTTTAATCGACTTATTTATTAAACCTAAGTAGATCACAAGAGCACTTAAACGGTTATTTTTAACATCATATAATTTAATTTACATATTTCCAAAAGTTTATTAGAAGAAAGGTCATTTAAACAGGAAAATGCAAAGCAAACATGGAGGAAAAAAGCTCTAATATACAAACAAAGAAAGAAATTACATGATTTTAACACAAAGAAGTTGTCATATTTAACAGCAGTGCCAATTTGTAAGGCAAAATTTACCTAAAATGAGTTAAGTTTGTCACTTTACTCCAAACTATATAGGGGTTATATTTTTTCTGTGAAGTCCGCAGAGTTGTAGCACAAAATGGTAGTTACGGTAACATTTTACAAATAAAACCCGATTAAAAATTTCACCCAGACTATTCTAATCCTGGTCCATTGGATAAAAGCCAGAAGCTATTCCGGTTTTCAATGAGTTTGACAGTATACTTATTTACAAAATCAAACAACGTACATACAAACCTTAGAGTAGATAATCACAGATAGCACTGGCCAGAAATCGCACATAGAGAAACAAGATCTGGTAACCCGTTATGTGGGTGCACAACAAACTGATGGCAATCTCTACAAAGGTCCGTTAGCCAAACCCGTCACGGGTGAACAGCAGTCTATCTTGTTTGTTAGCAACAGAAGCGCGTGTATGCAAAATAGGGCAGTGGACTTTGGCAACAACTGCGATGTTGCGCTTCATTTTATTCATGGACATTTAATAGCTTACTGAAGAATCAACACGCTTTGGACAATGCAGAACGATAGAAGAATAATATAATAAGTAATAATAATAATAATAATAATAATAATAATAATAATAATAATAATAATAATAATAATAATAATAATAATAATAATAATAATAATAATAATAATAATAATAATAATAATAATAATAATAATAATAAGTAATAGTTATTACTTTCATTGCTATTCTATAAATTATTCATTTTATACGCACCATGTTGAATCACAATAAGCCGTCGCCAGAAATTATTTATCCTGATGTACAAGTATCACATCGTGTCTCTAACGCTCTCAATATAGTCTAGAACCTCCGAGGTAATGTCATTCTACTAAGCAATGACTGAACCCATACCAGGTAAAGGTACCCAGAAGGCAAGGTCCCCTATTTCCGAAGTTAGGGTTATGATAGAATGAGAGCACCTACAGTTTTTACAGAGTAGAATGTTTATGGAGTAGTCTACAACCGGGAATGTTACCACATTTCTTTAGCACGAGAGCTACGAACGAAACCACCAAGCTACTCCAACGCTCTTTTCGAAGTGTTTAATGCCCACTTTTAATGAGACTGCCATTGATGAATACTTCCTGTATTTGTATGCACAATCAAATAATAAGTTAAGATTGTAAATATGCACTATAATAAACAAAAGTAGATCAGGGTTTTTGTCGCTATTGCGACACCGTAGTGAAATCTCACAAGGTCCTCGGGATTTATACCGAAATTAAACTAGAGTAAGTGTGAACTGCACTAAAACTGGTTACTAGTCTCAGCGACCTTGAAGATATGGATTTGACACTATCCTTTGGTATATTTTTACCACTTCTCACCGCATATGATGATAGAGTTTGAATTTACACTAACATGGACTCGGGAGTGTCGCAATACAGTGCAACGACCCTGATAACCATGGATTCGACATTAATCTCGACTATGTTTACACATTTAAATGTTATCCGACACATGTGATGTGTGTGACTAGTTTGGAACACGCTTTCCAGAGCTACGCCTGGACATCAGTATACATTTCACAACAATATGGCCTCCGCGATCTCCAGTTCTCAATCAGGCAGACATATGTCTGTGGGGTTACCTTAAAGAGCGAGATTTCCTGACACATCCAACAACCTCAGTGCTACTGCAAGATGCCATTCGCAAGAAATTGTCGGGATTCCATGACATTATTTGCGAAATGCTGTGCATGGTGTCGCAGACAGAACAAGAGAACGGCGTGGATCTTTCTAATAACCTGTAAATCCCGTTGTTTGCCGAACGCTAATGCGTTTTGGACATCTTCCCAATGTTTTGTAAACACCGCTGTTTGTCCAACATTTGAATGTTAGTTATATTTTTCCTTATCTTAAATAGTATAACCTTTACGGTGATTTAATGTTTGAACTTTAGAAAGGTCCCATATAATAAACTTAAATTCCAGCTAACTAAAGCTTGGTGTTCCCATACTGAATAGGGCCAGCATAATGTGTCAAGTTTCAATGTACACACCCTCGTCTTCCTTTCTTAAGCTCCTTATCCACGTAATCCTCCTACAGTTGTCTTCACATTAACTTTCTCCGCCCTTATATCTGCCAGAACTTTAATTGGTACTATCTCGTGTTAAGTTATCCCATATGCTATTTTACTATTCCTCTCTATTCGAAGATGAGAAATACGGTCTCTCATATAATAATCTTACTGATCAACACAACCAGAAGCAACAATCTCACTAGATTTTCATTTATTTAGAGGAAATCAAAACTCGAGTACCATTCAGTACTAGGTATCTCATGATGAAAAAGTGTATCATAATTACATGAAATAAATACAGCTGGATATCCATTACCTTAACGCATTAAAGATCGAGCTACTTCGGTATGTTGTTTTGCCGCTGTAATACTTGGTGACGTGCTGTTTCGGCGAAGCTAACTTGGAAAATCCACGCGGAAAACAAACGACGACTGCAAATTAACAGATACTAGGGAGGTGATAAAGACGAGACAAATGCTACAGAGGTGTGCTAAAATGTGTGACAAACAACCATGAATGGCTGAATACGTCGTTAGCTAGTCCTATTGGACGAAACTACTATGACGTAGTAAGAGTGCAATAGTCTTTAAGAGTCTGTATGTACGAGAATGTTTACCTTGACATAACACCTAAAATCACACGCTCTTATATTACTAGTGATTAATTGGTCAACGTTCAAAGTTCTGAACTCCTGCGACATTATAAAAGTAAGCCAACTTAATAGTTACGAAGGTTCACAACATGCAACAAACGCTTGTTAGAGGAGAAGTCACGGTTAAGAATAAGAATGGAGATGGACAAATCTACTGTGATAAAGTCAAGCAGAATATGCAAGCTTCATCGATTGGATACTCTGCATGACATATTTAGGAAACAAATGAATGGACACTACCACTAAATAATAATAATAATAATAATAATAATAATAATAATAATAATAATAATAATAATAATAATAATAATAATAAATAATAAATAATAAATAATAAATAATAAATAATAAATAATAAATAATAAATAATAAATAATAAATAATTAATAATAATAATAATAATAATAATAATAATAATAAATAATAAATAATAAATAATAATAATAATAATAATAATAATAATAATAATAATAATAATAATAATAATAATAATAATAATAATAATAATAATAATAATAATAATAATAATAATAATAATAATAATAATAATAATAATAATAATAATAATAATAATGCAAAATTAAAATAATGCACTGAAACTAGCTCGCAAGTGTAATGTTTCCAAAAGTGTGATGTACTAACACGAGTTTCTCTATCCATATATTTATTATTTCTAATATATTCTCTGGAACTGGAACTGGATTTCATCGGAGTGAACTCGGCAAGACAACCAGACTTGGCTCATTGTACATATGCCCCCATTCCTGGTAGGAAAGACGAGGTCAGGAGAGAGGGAGGCCGTCCCAAGGAGTCACGACAGTGCATATGGCAGGGTCCCTGCATTTCCACTTGGAAACTTTCTTTGGCAGACCAGGACAACGGACATCCTACCATACTGTGGATCGGAAACAGTCCCTCCACGAGATCTGGGTTCGGATGTCGGTGCAAGCGTCCTACTGGAGGAGGAATTGGTTTACTCAGAGCATATCATCCTGTCATGCAACGCCGAGACACCCACCGACACGTTTAACCTGAAAGAGATCACCTGATGAAAGATTATATGAAATGATTATGGGGATGATATGGAGGGACAGGAAATTCGGGGGATGTAATTAACCTACCCAGCACTCGCCTGGTGGAAAACCCATAGGTCACGAGAATCGAACCTGGGCCTCCCGAATGCGGGCCACAGACGAAACCACTTGAGCTATCCCGCTCGGTCATATACTCTCAAATAAGAGTTTTTCCGTGCAACGTTATTCAGAGTAATTCTAACCTCAAATAAAACAATGTGGAGTTGGCAACAAGCAAAACACGGTAAGAATCGCTTTAATGTGCATTACGAATTATGCATAGCAGTACTAGCCAAGAAACCTTGCAGGTTTAAGAACAAATTTATCGAAAACTGCGAACGCAATAACAGGAAAAAATGTCGATCAACTCAACATTGTCTTTGGAGTAAGGTTCTGATGCTTTATCAGCTATATAAAATCATATAAACTTAATTCTGAATGAAGCGGAATTTCACGGCTATTCAGAAAAATATTTAAAATGCATTTTATTAATTTTGCACATACAGGCTTAAGTGGTGTAATTTTGTTGTTGTATTTTACGACAAATTTACCGACATGCTGTAGAATTGCTAATAATCGTTTGAACTGATTCTGATTCTTAAAAGAAGATATTCCTTGAATTGCGTTTTTACGTCCGACATCTATCGTCTTTCGACACTAATTAACCTGTAAAGTAGCTTTTGTACTTACAAATCTGCATTTCTGTAAATTCGCTGTCATATAACATTCATAACCTCTTCTGGACATTTATGTGTTCCTCATGGCTTTCGGAATTATCGTGTTAGATATAATGTCTTAACGAATCCTTCTGAGTGTTAGCAAATACTTTGTGTACCAGTGCTCCTTGTAGACAAGCCAAAAGCACATTTCAAAAAATTATATGTTAGGCCTTAATGACTGATATTTTATAGCATCTAGAGCTAAGGGTATTACCAAAATGAGTTAAATCAATACTAGTAAAATACTTCCTTTCCTTTTTTCTCTTAACCTTTCTAGTAATGCTCAACCCCTTTTGATTTTAAATTGTCTGGTTTTGGGTGTGAATTTAGCTTTCTACAGTTATTCTCACTTTATTCGTTTCCGGATTGTGGATCCAACACGTGGGATAAATGATTTCTAATTTCATTACCTGTATAACTTTATATATTTGCTCAATTATGGGGTCAGCTTCTACCGTGATCGCATTTTGAACCGGTTCAGTTTTGTGATTAAATGGTTTCTATTCTGCGACCTCAAATTTGTGTCCATAAATTGTATTGCAAATGCCAGATTTTTGCCCCTCCCTGAATGCATGCATGTCTCGAATAGTATATTTTCCAGCTGTCTTTTGCTGGAAATCTTAGATTTGTATTTTCCTCCGCTTTGACTTCTATGCCTTCCTATAGATATTTACTTGTTTTTAACATTCATTGTTGTCGACTTTGCCGCGTTATATCGCATAAGGAGCATTTTCCTAATTCTCCGTGACGTACGATAAGGAATGTATTTCTTAGCAGGATTCTTTATGACATAGTTCATTGCCATTCAATGCGGAATTTCATTTATAATAAATAAATAAATGCCTGCAAAGAATCAATCGTCCACACAATCCTTCCCAATCTATGTGGATTTACTACGTGGCAAAGCGAGAAAGCGTATCGGAAAAGATACGCAATACAGATGTTTACCTGAACTTATCGCACATACATGACGAGTTCAGTGTATGTATATTCTGTTCAGATATAATCATGTCTTTTAAATAATAAAAATGTCATACATAGGTAGGCGCAAGGAAACGTATCATAAAGACACTCGCAGCATTCAATGGCTCTATTTGTGTTTCGTAGCTTACTGTACATCAACTTAGTAATATTTCACACTTCTAATCGACCAGATAAGACCCGATAAGAGACGATGACAGTGCTGGTCACCTGAAGGTCGATACGCCTCAACGGTCTGTCGAGTAATATGTATAGTCTGTTCAGATGTAATCATGTCTTCTGGACAGCAACGTGTCATACATCGGCAGGCGCAAGAAAACATATTATATAGACACACGCAACTTCCAATCACTATTTGTGTTTCGTAACTTACTGTACATCAACCTACTAATATTTCACTCTTCTAATCGACCAGCCCGATACGAGACTCAACGCTCTGTCGAGTAATACCTATTGTAATTTTTTCCTGGGAATGTAAAGCAAAAATCAAATTTTATTTACTTATTTCACTCATTAAAAGTCTAGCTTGGCTCTACAATGATACAAAGTATCCCATCCTTATATTACATCTGCTTGTGGTCTAGGTACTACTATGAAATAAATTCATATTGCCATTAATCTATTTTCGCATTTAACATTGTTTGGTATTTGATACATTCTTTGTGATCTCCAGCTGCTACATTGTGCATTGTGATATTGTAGGAGCCTGTATAAACCATTTTTCGTTGCATAGAGATGTTATTGTATCTTATCTCTACGTTCATTTGTGGCAGATTTAATAATTTTAGCTACATACCTGCATTCAATGTCCTTCTTGCTCCCCAAGTTTATATTCTTACACATATCTAACGCACTTTGGAATCATACGATTCGAGGTTATAGTCGGGAGTCTTGCCATAACCTCGGTTTAATTTTCCTGTGTTGTCATTTCGGTTTCCGTTGGAATTGTGGTGTCATTGCCATTCGTTTTGCTGCATCATTTACAGTAGCTACAAGGTTTTCAACTTATTCCCTCTCATCTATGAGAGCTTTCTTGTGTTTCCAAGTCTCACAGTTTGAAATTCTTTCTCGATCATCGGAAACGTCTTTCGAATCCACGTACCACAGTATCGTTGTTTGCATCTGTTGCCACTTTTAATGGTTATGCAATTTACTTCATTTAGTTTCACACCTTTTATTGGTCAGAGGTGACGAGATTCGATTGTTTCTCCGCCAGTTCGTGGCCTTTTGATCCTTGTGATCTTGCATCGTTAGAAGCTTGAATACTTCTGCGAGATATCTGTGCCTCCTTCGGAAATTTTCATTCTGTAAATGTATGGAATTTTGATCGTGGTTGTTCTGCACTATGTCATGGCTGCCCAAGTGACAGTTTCTATTTTCATTATTCGGTCTGTTACTTTCACGCCTAGGTGGGCACACCTGATTGTTGGAGCGTTGCCTTTCTTTTGCTTTAAACGCAGTTAGCAATTCGATCACATCCGAAAAATCCGAAGGTTTTGCTACACTCATATTTTTCAAAATATTTGTAAAATACTGGGTTACTATGCAAATAACCTTGGTCGCTCATAGTGCATCAGATATTCTTGCTTTATTTGCTGTTAGCATGAAATTATCGGCCATTGCCTTCGAGATCATATTTTGATTCTGAACTGACGGCCTAAACAACTTCCTAAGGAACAAATTCTTTAAAATGCTATAGATTTTATCCGTTTTATCAGCTCTTAGTGCAATGCGTAATAATCATTCGGCTGCCCATTATTTAATACCCTTTCGCATTACGTACGCAATTCCTATAATATATATATATATATATATATATATATATATAATTTTTTATTTTAATCTAAGGAATCTGCCATTAGATGCTTGGAGTAGATTGTGTTGCTAGGTGAAAAGTGTGTGTGTGTGTGTGTGTGTGTGTGTGTGTGTGTGTGTGTGTGTGTGTGTGTGTGTGTGTGCGCGCGCGCGCGCTCAGGAAACATTTCATAAGCCTGAGACAGACCGTAATTACTATAAACAAGTACACTTCTTGTTCATTATTGAGTACACCCTCGCTGACATTGTTCACATTGTTATGTACACTTTTAGGTAAATAAATGACGATCAAGTATGTCCACAACCACTTGTATTTCGATTTCTCATTAGGTTGGTTCACTTTTTCTGCGATTTATTTCAATGTTTACCAATTTCTTCTGAATTTTGCCCTGGTTATCGCTACTTTGATAAGTCAGTCTTGTTATGCACACATTTCAGTGTCTTAGCTTTCAGTTACAAATGTCATTTCCGCAACTTCTACCATCAGCTGTTCTCACAATTGGAGTTTAACTTCTCATTTTCATTATTCATTTGCATTCATAGTGACACAAGTTTCTCGAAGTTCATTGATTTCATTCTTGATTTTCACTCACTGTTTCAGACTGAAATTTAATTTGCTCACACCTTACTTATTCTATAATGACATTTATATCAGCTGCTAACTGGCTATGTTTATTTATTTCAGTAGCAAGCTGTTTCTTATTTATAGGTATTTTCCTAGCTAACTGGTCCTGTTTTCATCGATCTCCCTAACTAATTTATCCTGCTTTTCAGAACATTATTTACTATTTATTTATCCTGCCTTTTTGTAATATCCTTAGCTATTTTACTTGTTGTACAGGCATTTTTTTCTATTCTCTAGCCAACATTTTCTGTTCTTTACTAATTTCTGCCACTGCCAGTCACATCTGCCCCAATAAAGTATTATATTCAGATGTTCCTAGCTAACATTACCCTATTCAGTTGTATACTGATTATCTGAGAGATCATTTATTGTTCTGTTTTCTTTTACTCATTTTTTAAAAATTAATTTGTACTACTTTAATGCTTCTCAGGCGCATGCTGTGTCAAATTTAACTACTAGTTTCTGTCAAGTATTCAGATTAGAAATTGAAACTTGTTTTAAAAGTTTCAACTTGGTGCTTACGATGTTCTAGATGTCAAGAATGTGTTTCTTCTTTTCTTTAGTTGAGGTTCCTGGGTTCTGTTGCAAGTCCGTAATGCCGTGGTGATCCTTCGGCTTCAAATGATTTTGACGTTCCAGCAGGATTCATTATTTTCTCTGCTTATTTAATTATTGTTTTCCCAAAGTGAATTCATGCTCTTGTACTCCATTTATGGAATATTAGTTTATGAGTACGTAATTTTTGTATTTGCTTTCTTGTTGGCTAGCTTTAGAAAACGAGACTTGTGCACTTACGATGAGGATTATTTTTGTTACTGCTACTTCAATGAATCAGGTTAACATACCGATTATATTGTTGCTTATTCAGAACGCAATTATTGGAAATTGTGTTATGAAATTAAAAGTAATCTCGTCTTCCAGAAATATAGAGATGATTCAACTCAAAGGAAGAATGTGTGCTTCTAAATTATAAAATTTGTAATCTAACAGTATTTCTTATAATTTCTAAAAGATTGGTTTTTTATCTACTACTAACTCCTTTCCAGCTGAGTAATTAGTTTTACTTAAATCTTCTTTTTGAGTAACATCAATATTATACATTTCTTCCCTAGAAATAAATTATCCTTCACTTATTGTTTCTCTAGAAACAAAATCAAGTAATCGCTGGTTTAAGTCACACACGCGTTTCTCATCTTAATGAAATATGACTATTGAAAAATTAAGTGAAGTTAATGCTCAACGCGATAAAACTTAAAAATAATTGTTATTACTTAACTTTCAATATACTCTACTTAATTATGCGTGGGAATAATTGTTTATAGCGTGGTTAGCAAAACAGACTATAATCCTCAATGAAATAAAATTCTTTATTACTACATACAATTATATCAATGGAGCATTGAATGAAATGATTGATATAATTAATTAGTTACGTTCGGAGCTTATTTCCCACAAATGGTTTACATTTTACTACTCGCGATACTTTTTCTTCACCTCTACCAATTGCAAAATTAAACTTTTAGCACTTTCATGTCGAATAGACTGCGCTGGTAGTATAGGTACGTCTGCTTCATAAAGTCACATGAGCATCTGCCGAAAGTTTGTTGCTTTTCCTGAAATCCTACTACGCCAATCCATTGTTGACTTCCCTGCGTTTCTCAACCAGTCAATAGCTCACATACTTATTTTCCAGTTTACATTATCATTTATAACTTAATACTTTTATAATTTAAAATCCCTTTGATCCCTGAGATTTTGTTTCACAATTTTTTACATTATGTAACATCTATTTAATGTGACAAAGTAGCTATATCAACTCTAGGTAATTTTCACGTTACTTTCTGCTTCCAGTTTCGTCTTTCACACACGCACGCGCATACAATGTTCGTGACATCTTTTAGTCAATTAAATACCGTTCCAAAACCTTAAGACTACTACGACTACTACGCACATGGAGAATTAATATGAAGAGGTTTGCAGTATTTTTAGAAAAATATAAATTTAATTAATATCTGTAAAAACCGTACATTTAATTCTCAGAAAGTACGATTTTTTGTCATTATTTCCGAAAATATGTATAGCATTACAAAAACTACCACATTGGAACACACCAGAAAGTATACTTAAGCACACATTCATGATGTTTTGTCTGGAACAATAGGACACAGTGATTAATCTCAATCAATAAATAATATTGATTGAAAACACTGAATTACGAATTTACAGCAGTAATACTAAAAGCCATCAGGGAACAAGAAATGGTCCGAAATGCCCGAATATGCATGCTAAATTCTCTTCCTCACTGAGATGAGCTAATTTCCTACCACTTAGATCTATTTCCGTGCCAAGAGGAGATTAGGTGCCGTTTCACTGCCTTATTCCCTGTTAAGGACAGGATTCTACCATCCGCGATCGTTGTGTTTGCGATTTCTATCTAAATACTTTCACTAAACACTGTTAATACCCTAGTATAACTTAATTATATATTTTAGTGTTCATATAAAATTGTAAGTTTCTATTTATTTCTCGTTAATCAGGATAAAGATTTGACCAGAAGTGATTTCAAACTAGAAAATTGAAATTCAACACTCACCTGTGTGTAATGCAAGCCAGAATTCTCAGTAAGTAGTTCATTTGAAAATGCAAACAAAAGAAAAATTGCACACTTTCAGATGTTATATCAAATGCTCCATTTGTGCTGGCTGGAAATTTAATACACATTCCCTTTCAAACAGCAGAATTCTCCTTGTTGAAGGGACAATCAAAGTTATTATGCATTTAAATTAGGAGGCTGTTAAGCATTGTCTGTACGGCGAAAATACTATTCAACAGCTGCCGACATAGACGAGGCTCCAATAGCTATAATGACAGGACCTACCAAGCTTCAGTCTTGTAAAAGTCGAACACAAAAGAAATATTTTGGCCAACTTATGATAGTCTTACTCCAGAGTACATATATTATGGTTCCTATATGCTTTCTGTAAGTGCTATTACTTGCATTTCAGTCATCTGATGATTCAAATATACTTGGAATTCAATTTAATATAACTAAAATCAAATTAATACAAAATCTTTTTTTAAGGCTACTCCTACGCCTTTCCAGATATATAAAATCAAGAAATAATGCAAAAGAGTTCAAAAGATTACACAAATTTTTGAAGATATTTTACTATTCACGCCTGTGGCTCAAACATTTTATATTTTAATTATAGCTGTGTTTGAGAAACAATAGAAAAATTTTCATTTAAACGATAGTTAGCAGTGGAAAAATTCAAGAAAGTTTTCGTCCTTTAAAGGTTCTCTCTCTCTCCCTCCCTCTCTCTCTCCCTCTCGTTCGCTCCCCTTCTCATTCACTCAAACCACACAAACACGGCGTGTATCCTTTCTCAATTTTTTATCAGGGTTCCACACGTGTATTCCCAGCAGAACTGCATTACCTTTTGAGGTGTAATCCAGAACTTCCTTGAGTTTAATTTCACCCCTCGTTCGCTCTTATGTTTCATTCCATTTTAACAGATTTGGGGTGAACTTTCATCGCCTTTACATTTTATTTTATCTATTTCTTATTTGTTGTTTCATTAACTTGATGTATATAGCGAAAACAATAATCTAAGACATGAATGTTCAAACTTATCAACAGAGATAACTATGTCCTTCAAATGCTGCACAACTTAATCTGTTAATTCATAACAAAATAAAAACTTGCATCGCGTAATTCATTAAAAGAGAAAATCGTACAAGTTACCCTTGCTTGTATATGGCCATTGAAATAAAAGCACGGGCATATTGTTGGTTCTGTACAAAAGGGACTCAGCATGGTGCTATCTGACTTAAGAGATGCTATCCTGTTTAAGTAAACGTAGCAAATAGCCGAAGGTCTAATCCTCCTAAACTCAATATACCAACAATTTTATTATGAAGAATTACCAACTGCTACTTAAGGGACTTGTCAGTCATGTAATACACAGCAGTGCGTCCAGATTATGTGTATGCATACGGTAGGTACCCCGCGTAGGGCGGCACAGTGCCGGACGGAAATGTATTACGGTTATTACACTCTTAGGAGGAAGGGATAAAGTGAAGGAACCGCGTGAGGCTATAGGTGGCAGGCAGACTTAAATTCCTAACAGTTTCTGGCTCACAAGATCCGTTCCATTACTGGAGCTGATCAGAGAAAGTGATGCAGCAACGCAGCCCTAGAATGTCCATGGAGAATATCCTTTCCTGGAGTAAACATCCATACTATCTATCCAGCCTACGTCATAAAACGAAATTTAGAAGCACACTATTTCTCGACAGAGCGTTGAGGCGTATTGACCTTCAGGTGACCAGCACTTCGATCGTTCCTTATCGGTCTTATCTAGTCGATTAGAAGAGTGAAATATTAGTAAGTTGACGTGCAGTAAGTTACGAAACACAAATAGAGCGATTGGGAGCTGCGTGTATCTATATGATTTGTTTTCTCGCGCCTGCCGATGTATGACACATTGCTGGCCAGAAGACATGATTATATCTGAATATACTATACATATACTGGACTCGCCGTGTATGTGCGATAAACTCAGGTAAACATCTGTTGCGAATTTTTTCCGATACGCCTTCTCGCTTTGCCATGTAGTACCTAAACATGAGAAGGACGCGGATTTAAGGGGAAAGGAAATCGTGGTAGATAAGAAAGCACCCCAACAGTCACCTACGTAAAATTGGGCGGTCGACGGGAATCGAACACATCTCTCGATATCAAGCCTCACTCGTTACTGCGTAGACAGTTACAGCTCAGTACAGTTGAACTAATTCTGTCCTCCAACGAAATAGTTTAATTCCAATTGCCGACAGCTCCTACAGGCCTGCTTTCTATTTTTCTTCTTCTTCTTAAGTACTCTGAAGTCTCAAATCGTGTGCATGGTTTCCACAAAAGAACTCCGGAGTTTTGAGTTTACATATTTTTAAATCACACTCTTAGCTTAATGTAGAACAGGAATTTAAAGGTAATATTCTCAAGATTTGATTACACTTTAGTAAATTTCAATATGGGTCCCATAACTGGCAGAGCACACATCTAAACAAAATTTTAGCTCTTGCCAGGTCCTGGTTAGCATACCTGGAGTGACGGTTGTCAATCCTAAGTCCGCACCAAACGTTCACTTCAACGCTCAATGAACTCACGAGGCGGCTATGAATCCCAAATTTTCCAATTGTGTCAGTTCACAGTACCGTTTATATGTAAATCTGCCTCAACGGTAACAATTACATTGCTTACAAAGTCGTTATTTTCGTCGATTTTGAAATTTACTAAATTGTAATAAAATCTATAGAATGTTATCTTCAAATTCACATATAATATTTTAAACTAAGGTGTTGATTTAATTCAAAATATTTAAGGTGAAAACCCCAAAGTTTTGTAGGAACCCTGTATTTCCGTTAAATCCATACATTAAACTGGTACATTCACTGCACATGCAATACAGTATCTACTCTCCTCCCAAAAGAAAAGCAGAGAAAGTAGCTTATGCACATGCAAACTTTGCTTACCTTCACAAAAATACTTATCTGCAGAGGCATAAATCAACCATTTCATTCACTGTGGTTCCGGGTGCATCCCATTTGCGCAAAACTGACCCTGGAATACCGTTACATTATCCGCAAAATTCAGGTTACAGTACCACAAATTAACGGCACAGTGAAAGCGAACGAAATCTACTTTGCCGCCATATATTGATATACATAGTTGTGATTTCTGTGGCATAAACATTTTTCTTAAAAAGGAAGATTGGCTCTATCATAAATTTATTTCTCAATTCCTGAATTTACGAACGCGCCCCTATAGCACTGGTGTGGCAGTACTGCTGAACAGCACATATTGCCGGTGTAACGTTGTGCATTGTGTCAGTGTCTTGAAAATTCCCAAATGAATGCCTTCGTCGACTACGTATTCGAAAACTACAACACTATTAACAAATTTCCACCGGTGGGCTAGTTGTCCTTCAAGCGATCCCTGAACGACAAATGTGGATGAGTCTTTCCATATAATATCATAGTCCACCTGTTCATGTTCTCACTACAATGCTTAAGGAATTACAGAGAAATATATACATCTCTATCACTTCTGGGCGCTGATGAGTAATTACAGTAGAAGCCCAAAATAAGGCGGTTGTTGGGGACAATCTTTAACTTCGCTTTATAACCTTGCCGCGGTATAGAAGAGATTTAACACTAGAAGGGACAAAAATCAATTCCACGCAGTTGGAGGATATATGCATGCAATAGTAAATTACGGTACACTATTAAACTCTTGTACATAACTTAGTACTCATCAGTAAAGCGGTAGTCCCTGCAAGAAAATGTCCACACAATTTACCTCGCTGAAATAGTTGTGCAAATCTATTCGTATTAATGCAAGCATTATTGCAGATATTGTAAACAGATATTGTAAACAGATTTATTCAAGTTGCTCAGTATAATACCAGTCTAAACTGTCTTCAGCGGGTAGGTTTAGAAGGAATGTCGTGCTTTTCCATAAGCATTAGCTGTTTTTTTTTTTTTCATTTAAAAACCAGTTCCCTTACTATTCTGTTTAAGGATGACTTACTGCCCTGAATGTTAATGCTTTCTTTTAAAATAAGTAATTTGGCTATTATAAGAGCATCTTTTTACTGAACATAAAAATTCTGAATTGTTCTTCTAACGACACATTAGGCGAAGTAATATAGATCTATTACTCGTTTCGGAACGTTGTAACTTTCTACCTGGAGTTCTAAGAATGTGCTGTGATTTTCATTTTGTTTGCGAACTTTTGACAGTTCTTTTAACTGCTCTTTCTGACACTTCTGTCATCTGATAGGCACTTTAGCTTTCAAATCTTTTTGAAAAAAATCTTCTAATATAACTAATTCTTTGCTTTTAGATTCTTTCTTCATAATTATATGCTCATACATTTGAAACAATTTCTGGAATATGTGTAATGTTTTGGATCATAATTTACAAGCCACACTGATGCATAATTTATGTAATGATCAATGTGCGATAAATACGATGTACTCACTCCTTATCGAAAAGCTCCAGTTACCTGTATGACTTCAATAGCGCGCTGCTCAAAAAGAAAAAGGAAAGAAAGTGAATTAGCAAGGACTGTGTCTCACATGTAGATGACACCACTATCTTCCCTCCCCACCTGCAGTGCATGATTTCACTACATATGCGAGTTGGTGAAAGAGACGAAATACACCACGTACAGTCAAGGCTAGGAGCAAAGAACCGTAGTAATCGTTACTTTCTTGGAATGCATCGGTCAGTATCATCAAACGCGGGTGGTGCTGAAAAGTATACTCCAGAACCTCTGTTTGCGGAATATTGGATCTCTTTCTGGGGGGGGGGGGGGGGGGCTTTACTACAATATTTTTGACGGATACATACCTTCTTTACCCCCGTTAAGTCCGAATCAGCGGTATTTCGGGTTTCTATTGTAGTTGAGAGCCTTTATATATCATCTCATCACTTATTTGGAGAATAGCAAAGTTAGGAAATAACGTTGCGAAACACACTATGCGGTTGGCAGAAGGTGCTAGTTAACACAACATCCAATCAAATGCTCGTTTATGTTTGACAGCTACAGTAATACCCTATAAAGTGTTTTCATTTCGTCTTGTTACTGCATATAGCTTCTTCCCGCCCTCTGAGATATGGCTACGTCGCGCTTCACTGCTAGTGGTCAACGTTCAGCCGCCATTAAATTATGCGTCTGCCATAAAACATGGATCTCTGAAACGCTATTCAGCTGGTATATATCCTTACTACATACACCAAAACTTTGGGACACCGCTACCAGCCCCAACAACTTTGAAGAACACGAGAGCTATGGCAAATCCTTTGGAGAATGCAGAGGACGCTGCACTGTTTTTTTCTTTTTTTTTTTTTTAGCTTTAAGAATAAAAAAATATATATCTATGCATATAGATATATACCTTTCTTTTCCTTATTTACCTTTATTATTGTTTCCGTTTGTTTACTGTCTGATTTCTGTATTTCTACGCGGCATCTAATGTAAGGTTAGCCCTAATGCTCATGTGTGCTGATGTCAGCGTTTGCGGTTTGTAACCAATGCGCATTTGCGTAAACGCTATGTACTTTTGCGTAAAAGTGCTGTATCGGTGGATATACATACAACCTCAGTACTACTCGGGATAAATAGCTTGAGCTTTGTGTGGCGTTAGTAGGAACTACGCGTGTTGTTATGGCTGCCTATAGCTGCGTATTAAGTTGTTAATCTAGTTGTTAACTGTGGTGTGACGCATGACTACCGTAGTACAGTATAGTGTCTTTAATAGAAATTTTCAAACAAAAAGTCACCTCGGATGGTTGTAAACTCACAAAGCAGAAGTATTATCGCAATGTTTTCCAGTTCTGCACGGAGAAAAAGCAAAGCGATCTACTGTATTTCTTCCTTTCTAAAGGTAGTGGCTAGAACGACTATGGCAGTAGGAAAAAGTGAAGCCACAAAATCGTTAAAGACTTTGAAAAAGCTAGTAGTATTTCAGGTACACGGGTACTCGATGAAAACAATGTAATCGGAAAAAGGAGTTTCAAATGACGATGCCGTTCGCAGAACGAAGTATTACGAAGTGCGTAATGAAAACTCAACAGTGAAGAAGTTATTTTATGCAGTTAATGAGAAAATTAATTTTGGTTGTGGACAGAAAACATTCTGTCGGATATTGAAGGAAGTGGGATTTAGTTTCACAAAATGTCAAAATAAGCGGCACATTTTAGTGGAACGCCAGGATACAGATTGCCGCCTTATCACTGTGATTTACACCCCGTTGAACAAATATGGAGTATCATCATGAAGCAAAAAATAACAGAAATGTGTGCGTTCTGTGACTTTAAAGGCATTTAAAGGACTGACCAGTGTTTAAAGGATAACACTGAAGAGTGGAAAAATATGAATACTGGCACCTTGATGGAAGAAGAAATAAAAAGAACAGTAATAAATGTGGGTTTGGATATCAATGAAGAAGAAGAAGAAGAAGAAGAAGATGAAGAAGAAGATGATGAAGAAGAAGAAGAAGATGATGAAGAAGAAGAAGAAGATGATGAAGAAGAAGAAGATGATGAAGAAGAAGAAGAAGATGATGAAGAAGAAGAAGAAGAAGATGATGAAGAAGAAGAAGAAGAAGATGATGAAGAAGAAGAAGAAGAAGATGATGAAGAAGAAGAAGAAGATGATGAAGAAGAAGAAGAAGAAGATGATGAAGAAGAAGATGATGATGAAGAAGAGATGATGATGAAGAAGAAGATGATGAAGAAGAAGATGATGATGAAGAAGAAGATGATGATGAAGAAGAAGATGATGAAGAAGAAGATGATGAAGAAGAAGAAGAAGAGATGATGAAGAAGAAGAAGATGAAGAAGAAGAAGAAGATGAAGATGATGAAGAAGAAGAAGAAGAAGAAGATGATGAAGAAGAAGAAGAAGAAGAAGAAGATGATGAGAAGAGAAGAAGAAGAAGAAGATGATGATGAAGAAGAAGAAGAAGAAGAAGATGATGATGAAGAAGAAGAAGAAGAAGATGATGATGAAGAAGAAGAAGAAGAAGATATGATGAAGAAGAAGAAGAAGAAGATGATGAAGAAGAAGAAGATGATGAAGAAGAAGAAGAAGAAGAAGAAGATGATGAAGAAGAAGAAGAAGAAGAAGAAGATGATGAAGAAGAAGAAGAAGAAGAAGAAGATGATGAAGAAGAAGAAGAAGAAGAAGAAGATGATGAAGAAGAAGAAGAAGAAGATGAAGAAGAAGAAGAAGAAGAAGAAGATGATGAAGAAGAAGAAGAAGAAGAAGATGATGAAGAAGAAGAAGAAGAAGAGATGATGAAGAGAAGAAGAAGAAGAAGATGAGAAGAAAGAAGAAGAAGAAGAAGATGATGAAGAAGAAGAAGAAGAAGAAGAAGATGAAGAAGAAGAAGAAGAAGAAGAAGAAGATGATGAAGAAGAAGAAGAAGAAGAAGATGATGAAGAAGAAGAAGAAGAAGATGATGAAGAAGAAGAAGAAGAAGAAGAAGATGATGAAGAAGAAGAGAAGAAGAAGAGAAGAAGAAGAAGAAGATGAAGAAGAAGAAGAAGAAGAAGAAGAAGAGATGAAGAAGAAGAAGAAGAAGAAGAAGAAGAAGAAGAAGATGATGAGAAGAAGAAGAAGAAGAAGAAGATGATGAAGAAGAAGAAGAAGAAGAAGAAGATGATGAAGAAGAAGAAGAAGAAGAAGAAGATGATGAAGAAGAAGAAGAAGAAGAAGAAGATGATGAAGAAGAAGAAGAAGAAGAAGAAGATGATGAGAAGAAGAAGAAGAAGAAGAAGAAGATGATGAAGAAGAAGAAGAAGAAGAAGAAGAAGATGATGAAGAGAAGAAGAAGAAGAAGAAGAAGATGATGATGAAGAAGAAGAAGAAGAAGAAGAAGAAGATGATGATGAAGAAGAAGAAGAAGAAGAAGAAGATGATGAAGAAGAAGAAGAAGAAGAAGAAGAAGATGAAGAAAGAAGAAGAAGAAGAAGAGATGAAGAAGAAGAAGAAGAAGAAGATGATGAAGAAGAAGAAGAAGAAGAAGATGATGAAGAAGAAGAAGAAGAGATGAAGAAGAAGAAGAAGAAGAAGAGATGAAGAAGAAGAAGAAGAAGAGATGAAGAAGAAGAAGAAGAAGAAGATGATGAAGAAGAAGAAGAAGAAGAAGATGATGAAGAAGAAGAAGAAGAAGAAGAAGAAGATGATGAAGAAGAAGAAGAAGAAGAAGAAGATGATGAAGAAGAAGAAGAAGAAGAAGAAGAAGATGAAGAAGAAGAAGAGAAGATGAAGAAGAAGAAGAAGAAGAAGATGAAGAAGAAGAAGAAGAAGAAGAAGAAGAAGAAGAAGAAGAAGAAGAAGAAGAAGAAGAAGAAGAGAAGAAGAAGAAGAGAAGAGAAGAAGAAGAAGAAGAAGAAGAAGAAGATGATGAAGAAGAAGAAGAAGAAGAAGAAGATGATAGAAGAAGAAGATGAAGAAGATGAAGAAGAAGAAGAAGAAGATGAAGAAGAAGAAGAAGAAGATGAAGAAGAAGATGAAGAAGAGATGAAGAAGAAGATGAAGAAGATGAAGAAGAAGAAGAAGAAGAAGAAGATGAAGAAGAAGAAGAAGAAGATGAAGAAGAAGAAGAGAAGAAGATGAGAAGAAGAAGAAGAAGATGAAGAAGAAGAGAAGAAGAAGAAGAAGAAGAAGAGAAGAAGAAGAAGAAGATGAAGAAGAAGAAGAAGAAGATGAAGAAGAAGAAGAAGAAGATGAAGAAGAAGAAGAAGAAGATGAAGAAGAAGATGAAGAAGATGAAGAAGAAGATGAAGAAGATGAAGAAGAAGAGAAGAAGAGAAGAAGAAGATGAAGAAGAAGAAGAAGAAGAAGAGAAGAAGAAGAAGAAGAAGAAGAAGAAGATGAAGAAGAGAAGAGAAGAAGAAGAGAAGAAGAAGAAGAAGAGAAGAAGAAGAAGAAGAAGATGAAGAAGAAGAAGAAGAAGAAGATGAAGAAGAAGAAGAAGAGAAGATTGAAGAAGGAAGAAGATGAAGAAGATGAAGATGAAGAAGAAGAAGAAGATGAAGAAGAAGAAGAAGAGGAAGAGAAGAAGAAGAAGAAGAAGATGAAGAAGAGAGAAGAAGAAGATGAAGAAGAAGAAGAGATGAAGATGAAGAGAAGAAGAAGATGAAGATGAAGAAGAAGATGAAGA
>CM060950.1:361206785-361319025 GCA_030765055.1 Mantis religiosa
AACTTTTTCGCCATATGGAAACATTGTCCATCTAAATAAGTATGGGTGGCGAAGAGGAGCGCAAGGCACTTTAACCGAAAATAAAGTGCATAAATAAAACAGAAGATTTACAGGCAGATGATATTTCTAGTATATCGTAAAAATATCCGTTGAAAACCACTTCGTTGACTGAATTTATGGTGTCTGAGTTTGCGGGTTCAAACCCAGTGGCGAATGATTTCTCTTTTAGTAGAAATCTTAAACAAGGTTTCCTTAGGAGGGGAAATAGAGCTGGTGATCTCGTGTCGGAGATTTATGATATGTTAAAGAACTTCAAACTTGAGAGCCCTCTGAGCAAAATTAAACTTTATTCCACGCTCTGTATGAAATAGAACGCTGAAAATGATAGCAGTTAAAAGCGTCCATGACTGAAAACATAATTTCAATCTTGCCTCTGTAGTCTAGTGCTTGGCATGATAACCTCGAAATCCGAATTCCCGGGATCGATTCCCGGCTGAAGGGTGGGGATTTTTATTTTTATTTCTCTAGGATTATTTTCTATTCTATTTTGAGTCTGGAAGTATAATTGTATGTGCAAATTTGGTGTAAAGACCCAAAGAAGTGCCAACATAAAGATGGAAACCTAAGTAAAGTAAGAACACACCGACAATTAGCAACTGCTCCAAAGGCAAAAGCTGCCGATCTGACCTGAATGTTAATGATAGCATATAAATGGGTAAAAATAGGAAAAACAATTTTGTTGAGTTATAAAGAATTCAGGATGGGAGCACAAAATACTGTAATCCAAAGCTCTGCCAAGCATGTAGCAGTAATTTTCATACGGAAATCACTTTAGTTAACGTGCTTAGTTAGTTGAACAACTGCGTGATGCCAGCAAGTTTCCTCACCTCCTCGCACGTGACTACATTTCCAGTTCAGTGGTAACAGTAACATTCAAAGGTAAGCAAATTCCTATGACGGTATGTAAGATAAACACACCCAGCCAGGATTCCGATCGCCGCTTAACGGAAGACAAAAGTCTGCTCAAGGTTTCACAGCCACGTGATATCGGCAAGGTCGGCAATGTTGCGGTTTTGGCATCGCCATTTAGGTGCGTGAACACAACCTCACGATCTCAGTTGTCTGACCTGCCGTGACGAGACGCTCAACACTAAGCCACCTAGGGGCACATGGTGCCAATAAAGTCATAACTTTATCTGGGTCTTAGCGCATCTGAATCGACCGCATCCTTCGTTGCCTGGAGCAGAGTTTGTTACTACCCCATTTCCATCTAGTAGGAATTGATTCATATTTAACTTCAGTTAAAGATCAGAATATCTTCCCCACGTGGTGTAAATCACGTGATAGCAGCTGGTTTTCGTAACTGCTGTGAATATATATTCCATTTATACCCCGCTTTTAACTGCAGTGGTCATATCGGTGGCCGTTCTCTTTCGGAACATATCGAAGGCGTTAACTCGTATTAGCTCATGCACACATTCCCACTCTCAATCCTACTTCCAGACTCTGGGAAAGATGAATTATCTTGGACAAATATCCCCACCCCCACCGCCGGGAATCGAGCCCGGGACTCTGCAGGGCACGCAGGTGCTCTACCGACTGAGCTACGGAGCCAGCCTGTGAACATCTTGTAACGTCAATGATCATTATCTACTCTTCAAGGTTTAGGAGAATTCTCCTGTTCCGGCCTCATATTTCTTCCCTTCTTTTTATTGGTCTTATTATTATTCTTCTAATACCCGATGATTTATATCTGTACTACTGTAATGGAATGCGAGAGTTATTCATTCTTTGCAAATGGCTTTTCCATTTTTTCTCTATTTGCCTACATCTTTTCATTTAAGGAAAATGTACCTATTCCCTTCCTTATTTCTTCGTTCTAACATGATTTTATCTTGTGCATCCTTTTACTGCTCGGAGATATTTCATTTCTGCCGCTTGTATTTGGCTCTAATGTTTATTTCTAATAGTCCATCTCGCCGATCCATATAGTAAAACGGGAACGGCCATTGTCTTATAGAATTTTAGATTTGTATCCTTTCGGGTTTTCATTTTTAATGTAGAGCTATTACCCCAAATATATTGGAATTTACCCACTTTATTACTTATTTCTTCGTTACTTGGTTTGAAGGTTACATTACAGACCAAGTAATTAAATTTTCCAACCTGTTCTAACACTATTAATTAACACTATCTTCGATCTTTTTATTTGCTTGGACTTTTCTACGATATATTTAAACCACAATCCTGGATCAATTTGTGTAACTTGTATATACTTATCTGCAGCTTATTCTCTCTGTCTTGTATTAACATCACGTCATAGGCAGAAAGTAGCATATATAATGCATTATTTTTTATTGGTTTTTATTCCTGATGGTATGTTGTCTTAATTTTCTGAGAATATCGTCCATATAAATGCTAAATAACAGCGGAGATAAAACACGTCCCTGTCTTAAACCATAATCTTCCACTTCCTAAAACTATTTTTACTGAGATGTCAGTTTACTTATAAAATAAACCAAACCCAACTTCATAGCCTATACACAAATTTCGAGTAACGCAACATAACCGAAAGGTTATGATAAAATGACAAATGTTGCCACTCAGAAAATGTTAGTATGAACGGAAAGCGGTATTGAACTCTGTACTGTGGACATACTTAACGATAATAATTTCGATTGTTTCTGAATCGTATAATACTACAGGAAGCATTTCATTCCACCTTAAAATCCGATATCGAGATTTTACTGGCAGTTTCAAAGTCCTCTTAATCAAGAAAAAAATTACTTTTTAGAAAAATTTTTTGTGTATGAAAAGCACAACTCAAAAACGAAACTTCAGTAAAATATCAAACTTAGTATTTCAGTTCGGTGTCTTCCGTGGAGGGACAATAATCCTTTCAGAAAGGTTTTCCTTCATTTAACTAACCTTTACCAAAAATATTTTGCTATTTATTTTCTGAAAAAGAAAAAGAACAAAATGTTCTAACGATTTCGATTAAAATATGTTTAAGGTATTAACAAGACAAATACAATGCACTTCTTAAATTCTCTGGGAATAGCCGTGAAATCCTCTTAATCATGAATCTGTGTGTAAGTAATTGGTAAAACTAACATTTTGCTGCAACAAAAACGTGGATTTTATTAAAGTACATAAATTCTATCAAAATGCTTTGATTTTCAAATACTTTTTCCAGGGCTAAGTGGCTAATCGTTCTTTCTTGCGAGTTTGCAGAAATTGACTTTTTAGCAACTTAAGTAGACCTGCTTTCAATCGCTTAAACCTACTCTAACCTTCTTACACCTACAGTAGATGGGTAAAGAACATTTATCTCGATTAACAATAAGTTGATAGAGAAGTTAGTTTTTACAAGAATAGTTTTAGAACACTAAGTAAATAAAGTCATGTAAATGCATCAAATCAAAATATTTCAAACTACTGTCCGAATAATTTCAATCTGACTGTACATCAAAAGTGTTTTATGATACCTTCGTGCAGCTGCGACAACTACCGTACACGTAGATCGAACCCGAGACTTCCAAGGAATAGCTGCAGCACGAGATATAAATCTCAACTACCTAACTGGTATTATACTATTCATGTTTCACAACCAGGGCATTGAACCATTCAACACGATAAATGCAAAAGCAATTAAAGACCATACAATGGGAATGTTGGATACAGCTTACCTTATATCGTTGCCATGTCAATAGCAATTTATTAGGCTTTCACTTTAGAAACAACACATTTTCCCGCAAAATTAATTTTTCTCACGATCAGTGAAATCGCAGCACTAACCTTACACGCCAACGCTCAATATTAGTTTTGCAGTTTCGACTTCTGCAATGAAAGTGAGAAACGTACTGAACGCAAATATTTAAAATGTAGTTTTAAAATTGCAGTTTGCTAATTTTATATACATGAGCGATAAAACAATATCCAGAAAATGACGGGGCAGAGAGCGAACTATTTAAATGAAAACGTTTCTACAATTTTGGTATAATAAAAGTTATAAAGCCTAAAATTGTAAATTTTGATGGTTTGGGCCCAATTGTCAGAGACCAGATACCTATAAATCTCGTTAGTATATTACATTGTAAATGAAAATTGCATGTGCAAACTAAGTATTGATATTTAAAGAATACTACAAAATTAGAGAAACTGTTGAATCAGTTAATAGAGAGGATACTCGTTTTGATTGTTCGTTCACCGTCTTCTTTCTATCCTCGCGAATTTCTCGCCTGTCTCTTCGTACAGTTATGTGTATATACCGACAACAGTTGGTTATGGCTTGGAGGAACTCCTGTGCCTTCTTATTTCGTATGTGGTCGAGTGTTCTAGCTGCTAAGACTACCGAGATGGTGTGCGAGCAAGGGGACTCACACTAACAGCAAATGAAATACCAACCGCCACTTTTTTTTGTAAATTGGCTGATCACTGCTATTGCCCATCTTTGCTTCAAGGGTGGGAGAATGTCACGACAAAAGCTGTGCTACTCAGAATATTAAATATTGCAACCGTCGTTTACTTGCCGCTAAAGCAAACTATCTTCTATATAGAGCCAGTACAAGCTACTTGAACGTAAACAAGGTAAGAACGCCACTGCGTTCTTCCTAAATGTACTGAGTAATAAATGACGGTGACTATTGTAATATTGTATAACAGAGTATTCAGTTTACACTTGACACGACACAAACAGGTTTCACAATCGCACACTAGCATAACGGATTTACTGTTGACACACGAAGCGCGGTAAGTAATAAAACTTTTGCGATCCTTTGTTCCCTTGTTTTTATATTCAACATGCTTATGTTGGTATACCGCATTTCTATTCCACAGTTTCATGCAATTTTCAGTAACTTGATCACGCTTCCTGTTTGTAACACAGTCTGTCTATAAGCCTGCCCAGTTTTATGAAATTTATTCAAAGGATATTTACCTAGAGCAGACTCACTCCAGTATCCCCAACTGGACTGGACTACTTTACGGAGGGAATTCGGCACGGAGAACCAAATGCGGGCTATTGTACCTATACCCCCAATTGGGAGCATCTCCGGGAGGAAGATTAGGGCGAGAGGAGACAGAGGGCGGCCGTCCCAAGGAGCCACGACAGTGCAGAGGGCGACAGAATCCCTACATTTTATTAGATGGAAACTCCCCGGCAGGCCACGGACATCCCACCCTTCTGTGGCTCGGAAACAGCTGCACTACGAGAGACCGGCAACCATCCTACCGGAGGAGGAAATGGTTCACTCAGAACGTATCATCCTGCCATGCACCGCCAAGACATCCGCCAACACTTCGACCCTGAAAGAAACCGCCAGACGACACGAAGTAATAATGGCGAGGAAATAGAGGGACAGGGAATTCGGACGATATACTTAACCTACCAAGCATTTGCCTGCAGAACCGAGAAAAAAAAACGAAAAATCCATGGGTCAGGTAGGTCGGCCACAGGAATCGAACCCCGGCCTCAGACGAAACCGCCTTAGCCATCCCGCTCGGTAAGTATCTCAAATACATCTTCCAATATAAATTACAGAATTTTTTTAGGTAGAAAGTGTGGTTAAATAGCCTTTCAAGGATTGTTTTGGGGAAATAAGGAATTTTCAGTAGATATTCATCTTCCATTGTCTAAGTAACTCACAAGAAGTATTCAATTTTGTATCAATACTATTGTTTTTAAGGTACGCGTTTAACCCTTGTGTTCTCCTTATAAATGATACACATTCTTGGTTCTTCGGGTCATGAATTTGTCCCGGTGGGCAAAATTCAAAGATAAGGCATTAAGAAGATACTAATACATAAAAATGTAATTTAACTGTTCTTTCATACAGAGAAGGCATTTAATCGTTACATTTGATCTAGGATTATATAATTTTGTCTATTTCCACTCGCTGTTCCCAAAGTCCCTTATAGGAGTTAGTTTGTCATTTGCGTTTCGCACCTGTCGATCAGATTTTAAGACTCGAGGGATGTTAAAGAACATCTTTAGTGACAATGTATCAGGAATAATGGGTCTACCTGATTCTGGATCCCATAAGCTGCTTGTTGATTGACCATACGATTTGTAAACACCAGCTAGTAATAATACACCAACGTATGCATCCAATGTAATTTCACTCTTTGGCCCTCAATATTAGACATTTTAAACACAATATTGCGTAGGGCTTTGTTCATAATTACTTGAAAGGCAGATTTGGTATCACTTACTCAGGACGTAGCATATAAAGAACTAGAATAAGGTCTTCCTTCAGCAATCAGACGTAACTGATTTATGCCCGCCTCGGTAGCGTAGATGGTAGCGTGTCTGCCTCACGTTCAAGAAGTCCCGAGTTCGAATCTCGGTCAGGGTGAGTTACCTAGATAAGGTTTATTCCGGGTTTTTCCCTTATCCTTAAACGACGAATGTCGGGTAGCTCCAAGCTCCATGGACCCTGGACACATTTGAGCATCATTTCATCCATTTCATTCACCGTCCGATATGATTTAATGATGGCGGACGTAAAATTACAAAAAAGTAACTGATTTATATTCTCTATATTCAGAGGTTCGACAATTTATCGTCCATTGTTGCAGAAGTAAACAGCAGACTATTGTTGTGTATGCTGTCATGCACATGCATTTGGATATTATTATTATTTAAATTAAATGATTATTAAAAACAATCAGGTCATTTTGACCCGAGGAACATAAGTATAACAATTTCATACACAAGAAAAATTAAATAATTTTTTCCAAAATTGCAACAATTTATAAGAAGTAGTTATGAAGCACAACAAATGTATAAAATTACAAGCAATAATGAATGCACCTAAGTGAGTAACGGAAATACAAATTTCTTGTCGGGTCATATTGACCCAAGGAGAACAGCAGGGTTAAATACACGCGGAGCTCTTATATCTAAAATGCTGTTTGATTTATTCCTCCATGGGCAACATTTATTAGAAATGCGGAATTTTGAATAATTTACTGTTTTTTTAATATGTACTGTTTATCTGATCTCGAATGGTACAAATAAATTTCGGTATTGAAATTATCTCGTGGCTCAATATTTCTTCTACATCAGATGTATGACAACGAAAATAAAAACAAAACTCCCCATTTGCCACGTGATGAAAACATTTTTTTGCTTAATAAGTTCAGCTGGTTGGAGGTATCGAAAGGATGTGAATGGCAAGATTGTGAATGGGCGACAGATGGCGGCTGGGGCAGTTATCGACAAATGCCGTTCACATTCCGAGGCATGAATGAGAGTTGGTCATGAAGGAATTCCGCTTACCATATGGTTTAAAGGCTATAAATGCCACAGCCGTTCCGATAAAAACATATCCACAAAGTTATGTTCACACGATAGCTGTATCGATTATAGCTAATCTCTGGCATTTCATCTTGAGCAAATTTGTAGATCCACAGACAAACTGCTCAAAGACGAAATGCCACACTATTTGATGAATGGGGTGAGATTGGACTATTTGTCCATTTTATTCCTTTTACGGCTCGTTATAAATAATTTGCCAAAACTTCCTAAGATCAATGTCATTAGTTGTACAGTACATAAGACTACCTATTTCCTTGCGAAAGGTGGTATCAGACTGAAAACTTCCGTGTGACATTTCCGGGATTGAAACCACAGGTGTTCGGCTTTGGTTTCATTTTAAGTTTCATTGTAGATCAATACTACAAAAGGAAAAGCGGTAGTCAAATGTAAAATTGGGTTTCTATATCTAACCTTTTATGACATCGTTTGAAAAACTAAATAGAAACAACACTTGAAATGACATAGTATTGAAAAATTCATAACAATAACATATCTCAGAAATGGTTAATGACACCAAAAAGTTACTCAAAATAGTTTTAAAGAGAAGTTTCTAACCCTTGCGGTTTACCAGTTACACACACATGCTATCCGAGAAAATGAAAGATAAATATTGTAATTGTCATGCAAATGTATTAAAACACGTTATCTGAAGTAAAGAGCCATGTTTACGACATAAGAAAGGATAATTTGGGATGCTGGTTTATTTCCTATCGCACCGTTGGAAAATGATGCACTTAAATATAAAATTTAGTATTTAACAAAATTCTCGTTTTCAGTAATGCCGTTGACGTACACGCGTGGACCTATTCCTAAAAATGCTTAATTTTCTTGATACAGGGAGTCTCAAAACGTGTAGATATTCCGGAGAAATCTGAGTAGAGAATTTGCGGGTATTAGAATACAATATTTCCTGGAATTACTATGGATGTATTAGAGACTTCCATGACATGCCTGCCAGAGGCAGAGAGCCTCCTGTGGTTCCTTCAGTTCATCCCTTCCTCTAGGGAGTGTAAGCCACAACAGAGCTATGTAGATCACAGTAAACGAGGTGTTCCCTCCCATAGATAACCTACATTAGAAGGTATAACCTACATTCCATGTAAGGAATCGTTTGTTTTGAAGGAATTTGTGGTATTACTGAAAGATGGTTGATTTTCATACTATTAGTATTAATCCGATATTTTGTTCCCGCTTATACTCTCTCTGTCCCTCACACACACACACACACACACACACACACACACACACACACACACACACACACAGAAAGAGAGAGAGAGAGAGAGAGAGAGAGAGAGAGAGAGAGAGAGAGAGAGAGAGAGAGAGAGAGAGAGAGAGAGAGAGAGAGAGAGAGCTTCTGAGGGTTTCAAACATTAGAACCTGTAGTTACGCAGAAATCCGGATATTCGTGGTTCTACTGCAATGCATAATGTCGGTAAGTAGAATACGCAGTCAATAGAGAAGGCAACAAACAGATGCCACAAACACAACCCTTTTGTTAAGAGAAAACTTCGATTATCCTCGCTGAACACAACAGCCAGTTGGATTTTCATGTTAACACAATAGAGACTTTTTTTGTTTTATCTTTCACCTGTTGGGCAGGTAGACGAGAAGGGTTTCCAGGAGACAACCTTGGTCTGCGGCTGGGTCATCATTTTCCCCTTGCTTGCATCACGCTGAGCTTAACCCCTTAGCCAGCTAATGGATTTTAACCACGTCAGCCCCAGCAGGACCACCACAGTGACGTACCTACCTGTCGACCGATTTGTTACAACCACCAGGGTACCCTCGATAAATCCAATTTGCACACAAATTTCAAAATACCTCATAATACAGATACAGCAGTGATGACAAAAACTTTTTGAGGGCATAATAATTACTTGTAATATATCAATGACGTCTCACGGTAGATGTGCAGCAAAGCCATTCTTCACCTATTAATAGTGGCATAAATGTGTAACAACAGCACCACCGAGTATAAACAGCTCGAATGTCCAATACTGATGGTGCATTGTTGTCATCTTTCGTACCATTCTGTCTTTAAAGCGACAGGGTTTCTTTAAAATGATAACTTTCTCTACCACTAAGTATACACAGTAAGCAGAGGAAGTGTTACGTTCTACCGAGATTTCACCGGAAATGTACCTTTTGAGTGAGAGAGAGAGGGAGAGGGAGAGCGTGTTTGTGTGTGTTTGTGTGTGTGTGTGTGTGTGTGTGTGTGTGTGTGTGTGTGTGAGTGTGTGTGTGTGACAGAGAGAGCGAAGCTTAACTCAAAGAAAACTTGGTTAAATACCAAGCTTCAGCAGTTTCAAGGACGCGATATGAAGGCTTTTGAAGAAAATCCATCACCCCGAAAGTGCGCTTTAAATTTTACGTTACTTTGTATGTTCTCAAAAATAGCTAAAACTATTTTGATTAAACTGGCATGCATTTATAAGAATTATATGACAAACACACGCTATATCTTTAATACTTGGAATAGGCTGTAACAATCTCCACGTTCTAAATTATTTTGTTGTTGTTTTATAATCGAGATTCACAAAGTGTTGCTGCGTTAAGTAACTTAGTATTGTAAGTTTTCGTCTATGTTTTATTATTTCCCAGATATACACCGAGTGAGATGGCTCAGGTGGTTTCGTCTATGGCCCGCATTCGGGAGGCCCGAGTTCGATACCCATTTCCGACCTACCTAACCCATGGGATTTTTTCGGGGGTTTCCCAGGTCGCTAGCTGAATGCTGGGTAGGTTGATTACATCCCCCGAATTTCCTGTCCCTGTATTTCATCTCCATTATCATTTCATATCATCTACCATCTGGTACTTTCTTTCAGGGTAGAAATTGTCGGCGGGTGTCTCGGCGGTGCGATTTCCCCTTCAGCGGGATGGACTTCGGTCACCGAGCCGGCCTAGTAGGCCGATTCAGAAACGTGGCAGGTAGGATGTCGGTTTTGCAAGCTTACCCCATATCCTGCTCTGCGGGAGGCGGCCTCCGGTCTCCGAACCGGCCTCGTGACTGCTTCGGGGCCACGGCAGGTAGATGACGATTGTCCTAAACCCACCGCCGGGGAGTTTCTATCTGGTAAAGTGTAGGAACCTCGCCCTCTCTACTGTAGTGACTCCTTGGGGTCGGCCGCCCTATGTCTCCTCTCAGCTCATCCTCCCTCCCGTGGGAGCCTCACTTGGGGCATAGGTACAAAATACCAGTCTGGTCGAGGTGCCGAATCCCCTCCGAACAATCCAATCCAATTCGAGTTATACAAATTTATGCAAAATTCGCCGAGTATAAAGAAGAGCCCACAGACTATTTACAGAAAACTCCAAAAATTAGTCCTGCAAATAACGTTAAGTTATGGCATTTAATCGAAATCTTAAAGTAAAACCAACTTAACATTTTCCATGTAAAAATAAGTTTGGGGTGGAAGAATGTTACTGTCACCCTGCCGTATCCTTAGAAAATGCTGAACTTATATGACAATTATCCTTTCTGAGTTATAGTCTTAAGACAAACATTTAAAATATTCCTTTTGGTGGTGGGTCGTAGACTTTAAACTATATTTGCGAGTTAATCCAATGAAAAACGGAAAATATATATTATAAAGCTCTGGTTTTTCTCCCCGATTTCAGTTCCCTGAGGAATCGATTGTCGAACATTCTTACACAATTTTCATGACTTAACGGAAAAAGTAACATGAATGCGTATATCTAAACATAAACTTGCTGAAAAGTTTTTGATTTTGAAGAAATAGCTAATATTAGCAAGTTAAATGGACTACTCTAAAGTGAAAAAATGCACTTTAAAATGTTTCTTGTATATCGGCGTATAAATAAAAGAAAGGAACTTCCACTTATCCAAAAGTCGACATACTGAAAAAATTAACAGCAACAAAATAGCTGGCACAGAAAGGTGATTACTCAATTAAGATTCTTGCGGCCACATTTACTGCTAATATCAAACCTTCATAAAGTTTAAATATGACTTTGTCAAGACATCTTTAAATAGTATGTGGCAATAATAAGATATAATGGTATTTTCTCAGTGCCTGAAATAATTACATAAATTGCGTTATGGCCAATAGGATACTGAAGGAGAATAGCTATTTAGGTTCAGGAATATCAAATGCCATCTGTCAGTTATATCAAACTTAAAATTCAGGTTCGGAAACCTGATGCATGACATTGAAACTGCAGCATCCGCATGCCTCCATGACATTATATTGCATCTTGTTGCGAGGGCATGTAATAAAGTAGAAATTAATTACTGGTGCACTCATCATATCTTCATAATGGTGGAGAAAGTGAAGAAAGCACTCACGCGATTTCTCCTGTCCTTGAAGTGACAACTTGCTAAATTGTGATGGGACACGCTTCACAGGCCTGTTCCTATTTGGGGACGATCACACTTTCCAGTTAGTCTCCTTCAGCTTTCCGTATCGGGTTTCTGGCCTGCAGGCCGCTACCGCATTGGCTGTTTCCTTTTGGTTGGTCAGGGACCACAAGAATTAGCTCAAGTAATGTTATGACAGCTCCAGATTTTATCGAGACATTCACGAACAATTAAGTAGTTAGTCAATTCTAAGGAAATAATGGAAGATCGAGTAATATTTTGGAGTATAAAACGACAAGAGTATAATCCTGATGTTTCCTTACAAAATGCTAATAATTCTGAACAAATGTGAGTATATATACGCATATATAATGAGATTTGTTTATAATTATAAGTGAAATTGGAATAGGTTAAGGAATAGTTATATAATTTCGCAGCTAGTCGCTACGCTACGGCTTTGCCATTCCATTACATTTGAGAAAACCATTTAAAAATTTAATTGAAATTAATAACCGGGAATATCTCGAATGGTTATATGGTTATTTCCACAAAATATGTGAAATTGTTTCCTTTAACGAGATCTATATTTTTTCTGTGGTAAGATTCTATCTCTTACGGGTTACCTATGCAAAAATCATCCTGAGTGAAGAATTCTACTCCTAGAAATTTCAATGTGATTAAACTACATGGATCACGCGATTTAGTTCACCTCGTAGCGTAGCGCTGGAGGACAAAATTACAAATAAATCACGCAATTTATGTATGTCATAACAATTTTCCTCCGCCAAGCATTTTCGAGATATTGCTAGTTATTAGTTTGAAAGGGCAAATTAGTCAAAATGTCATCTTTCTTGTTTCCTTATTTTGGCTATTTCCCTCGTATGACGTCATCCTACATTGACCGTGTTTAAGTCGACCAATCATCAGATTCAGGAAATCGTACACAAAAGCGCACCCTCAACCACGATAACACAATCTGTATGTTTACCAACAGACAAAGGTTTAAACATCTCTCAGATCGTCGACTGTTACCGCGACTTTCAACTGTCAAAATGGCTAAAAGATTTGTATGCCGTGACTTGTGAGTTTAAGTTTCATTCATGTGCTAAAGTAGGCCTATGTGATTTAGGGAATCAAAACAAATGCAACTCGTGGTTTTGAACTTCCCTAGACTTCGTCGATCGTGAACTTATCGGCAATTTCAAAACCATTCATGACATTACCTATGATGATTAAGGTTCATTAACCGGATAACTCACATTGCACTATTGAAATGGAACTCAAATAGTGCCGGGCTCCCTACAGCTTACCATTTCAATACATTCGTCTTTTCAGGATAAGAGAAAACCTTCGAAAGAAACTATCAGATAACTCGCCCTAACCGAGATTCGGACTCGGGTCCTTTTGAATTTGAAGCAGACACGCTACCCCCACCCACGCCGTAGAAATATTTTAATTATTGTAAAACTATTTTTAAAACAGCAAATAGAGAAAGTGGTGTACACGTAACTTTAATTGCGTTAAATGGAAGCACTAATACTTAAGATGCCAGACATTGAGGACAAAGTTCTAACAGACACTGGCGTTGCTGTAAATAAGCAGCATTAGTGGGATCTGTCTCTTTGTCCCCTCCCATGTATTTACTGCAGTATGGTTCTGGTTAAACGCAGATTTGATTACGATCAGCGCGTGCTCTGAAAATGATAGCGGCGAGTACAGCGAAACGGAAACTAATGATTTGCAAATTGTGTTAATTGAGCAAGGTTCCGTCAAACCGACTGTACTTTCACCACCTGACCAGCGTTTCCACGGTAACATTGACCTTACTGCAGTTGCGTTGCGTTACGTCACGGCGTTTCCTGCTGTTTGTTTTGACGGCAATGTCAGGGCCACGGATAAAGCGAAAATCCTTCCTAATTTTAGGGTTGCCCAACACTCCCAACTGTCAATCTGCATTACACAAATAGACTATCCGTCGTTTTCAGAGACAATAAATTATCTGTTAATACATTTGTAGCAGAGTTAACGCAATTTTCAAGCATGCAATGCTGCTTCATTGTCCATTAAAATGCTGCCACGAGCGCAATAATAGTTATGCCAACTCAGTAAAGTGGAGACTAAGCACAGGATGCTTAAACTAGAAGTCAATAAGTCTGCACCAGTGATGATACCCAATGTTATGCGAAAGAGGGGAGTAGGGATTTGCCTCCACCTACTTTTCGCCAAGTAATGACGCATTCGTGGGACTCAAAAACAACCCTCTCTAATGCATGGTTACCTGTATGAGCGAGAGGAAAATGCTTCATACACAAAACGGAGGTAAGGTGAAACGACAAGGTGACGTATTAGCTAACAAGTGTCAAGGTTGGGCATCCCTGTAACTACAATTTCTACGGCTATTTTAGATTTTAAATGAATGTTGATAATAACATGCACGATGGGCAAAGCAAGCCAAAAATATTTTAGTGAACGAGAGAGATAACAGCAGCACAGTTAACATGAAACGAAATGTCTCATACAATACTAATATATATTCAGCGTGAAGCGTAGAAATGATTTTCAAGAATATGAAAATTGATCCTTTTATTTTCCATTTTTATAAAAATAGCTCAAACGATTAAGCTTAAAATAAGATATTTGCACGATTCATAAGATATATCTACAGACTGTTAGGCGAATATTTCCATATATTTGTGTGTGTGTGTGTGTGTGTGTGTGTGTGTGTGTGTGTGTGTGTGTGTTTTTAATTTACTGATGAAAACTTCTATACATAGCTTGTCCAATATAGTTTTGCCAAGTTACCTAACACATTAAATAACATGTAAAGTCTGTTTAGTTAACGCGTGTGCACGTCGGCCTCTGCCTTTGACGAACCCTTATAATCGTTTTACAAGACAGACCCTCCTTCTCGCAGTCCTTTCTGCAAGGTTGTCACCTTTCTCGATACCTCATGGGTAACGTACGGGGTTTCGTCTAAATAAATTATCTTATGTCCATTACTGCGAAACGTCCTTAGTTTTGACAAATATATATATCGCCAAGCTACAAGTCTACTGGATTCCATAATAACCCTTAACTTATTCAAAGTGCGGTATTTGAAACCCAGCTTCTTTACGAGACCGCGCAAAATGCAGTGCCCATAAGGAAAATCACAAATTTCTTGCAAATGTGCAACCAATTCGTCTAAGGTGGGCTCTCTCCCTTTTGCATAGAATCTATAAATTTCTCGACGAATTAAATCGCATGTGAAATTATCTACTTTAGAGAAACGTTTCCTTTTGTTTTCACACTTGATCGGCGTCTTTGGTATTCCTTTCGTCACAATATTTCTCACTGTATTTCTGTGAATATCCAGAATTTATCATCAGGTTCATTGCACGACCCCTTACCAAGATTTGTCAGTACATATTTATATGTGTTCAAAACAAGCGCTTGAATTTGCTTAGAAACAGTTCCCGTTCTAACTTTTTTTGTTTGAGGCTTTTCCAGTAATATAACTCGGCCCAGTTATTCACATTGTCTTCTCTTTGATTATTTTCACGTGACTGAAAGTTATCTACTACTTCATTTGCATTTATCACTGCATTTCCCTCCCACGGTCTCCACATCGTCACACACAACGAATTGCTGCACGTAATGAAACAGATCATCTGGAAGTTGGAACTTTGGCAACTGAGACTCCACGTGGAGTAGACATGCGGCTGTCATTTCCATAAAATCAGGGTTTCTATTGGTCCTCAACGACAGTGTTCCATTTCTGAAGTGTGGAGATAGATTTATGACGGTCATTAGTGGGCGGTCGGGTCAGGTTCCTTTGACTCCGAACTGCATGCGCGTTAACTAAACAGATTCTATACGGATGTCACCCACCAAGTAATCCCGAGGTTACGATATTAGATCCGTCATTTCTTTTCAATCTTCTAGTCTCGATCTGGTTTAGGATTTGTTGGTATGTGTCGTAACAAAGGATAATATGTTGTAGAAACGAGTTGTATAGTCTTTTATAGCTCTCTCGGAGAACTGCGGATATCTCCGGAACGCCTAAGTCACTATGATGTACCACGGTGCATCAGTTATGATTCGTAAATATCCGTTTTATAAGGTTTGAATTTTTTTATGTGTGCTGATGAAGCAGAATCCTAAACTGCAGAAGCATATTGCCATAAAGGTCGAATGAGAGAAGTGTGTAACAACAGCTTGTACTGCAGAGCTAGAGATGACTTTCTTGCGATGATTGGCTTCTGAAGGTGAATACGAGGTCTTATTCTCTGTACTAAATTAGTGATGTGGTCGTTGCAGCTGCATCTGTTGTCTAAAATAAGGCCAGGGGATCTGACAATTTGATGAGATGTAACAACTACCGTGTCGTTTAATATAATAGGAAGGTCGGTACGTTTCTTTTGTACGTGAATTTGATTAATTGTGATTTTGAAGGACTCATAATAACTCTCCATCGTTTGCACCAGACTTCTATGTCTTCACAGAAAGTGCATTGGTAATTGAGGACAGTGTAACTATAATGTTACATCAATATTTCCTTAATTTGGGGTATTTTAATATTACTTAATAAGAGTAGTATGTTAAGAACCTGATGTAGGCATAGCCCACAAAAGAAACTATACTTGTTCATTTTTCCCGAGATAGTGTATCGGAGACTAACTCGCGACAAAGAATGAAGCGAGTCGGAATGCTTTCTGCGCAAAGTCTGTACTGAAAAGCGCTGTTTACTTCATGGCGCAACAGCGACCATGCAAAAATAACTGAAAACTTAGACGCTGAGAAAAACAACTAAAGCACCGAAATGGAAATTATATATATATATATATATATATATATATATATATATATATATATGCTACCAAATTATCAACATATTGGTACTTATACCTCCAACACAAACTATATCTAGAATTTTTGTGCGAGTAGGCTACCGTCATTATTTATCATTTTGTGAAAAGAAAATACATATCTGTGTCAACAAGTTACGAGACATTCATTGTTATTGCCTTGAACTCTACAGTGCATAATACATTTTTAAAAGTCAATGTTATTTTGTTTCCCGCGATATTACGTGAAAAGTTTGACATTTCAAACCAGGATATAGTGAACCTTCACTATCCCTTCAGCTCTTGTATCCCTCTGAACTCGAAACAGAAGTTTGTACAAGAGCTACAAAAATAAACCACGGTGGTTAAGGAAAGTATTAGGAACGTATGCCACCATGACTAGGAGGCTCGGCACATATTCTGTGCTTATATGCCTGATGATGCACCCCATAGAGGAAGGGCTGAGCAGGGAGGATAATAGCGTCCGGACAAAAGGGAGACAACAGCAGGGGGCAGGATCTCAACTATAGATTTGAATTCCCCGGTGGCGGCTCTTAGAACCGATTCCGCTGCCCCCCGCGGGCTTAAAAATTCCATGGGAAGGCCGTCTCGGGTCCCAAGGTCGAGGACTCAGAGAGCAAATGCACCTGCCATAAATGTTGAAACTGCCGCCGAAATTTGGATACATGAAATATCCACTCAGAAGAGTTTAAGTGAAGTGAGATGAAATGGACGGACAATTCTTGGGATATACTTATCACTTCCAGCATTCACCCTGCGACCTGGGAAAGCCTACGAAAAAGTACCTGGGTCAGGAAGGTCGACCAGACTTTGAACTAACAACCACCCGAATATTGGTCACTGACACTACCGCTTGAGCCATACCGTTACATCAAGACCATAGGAAGTAACATTAAGGGTTGTTTTTCCTTTATTTATAAGCTATTTATATTTTCTTACATTTGCCAACATCTATAATGTACCTCGACTGCTCGCCGCTTACTAACGCGACCCGGGTTCGATTCCAGGAGTCCATATGTGGTATTTGTGATGGAGAAAGCGGTGTTTGAGCGGATTTTCTCCGGGTTCTCGGGTTTCCTCCACCAAATGCTCCATAATCACGCTTCTTTCACCCTATTTCATATTATCTCCTTTCTCACTTTCACCAGTTCTCGGGCTGATCACCCATTCCGGCTACACTTTGCTCCTTGACATCCTTTTCCCAGGCACCAGCTTGTAAGTGCTGCATACGAGGAGGGTTAAAAGAGAAAGAAGAAGAAATTAAGTCGACAAAGAGGCTTTCTCTATCACTTTTTATGTGCACGTGTCAGTCTTACTTCTAAATCAAATGAGAGGTCTAGGACAGGACGGAATTATCCCAAAACCACGAAATGTCAGCAAAGGAAGTGGTTATGGCCCAGTTTAAGATGCTACAAACCACAGCAAACAAAAGTTAATTACGGACAAGTTGGTTTCCGTTTCTCGTATATCTCATAGGAAGCCGCAGTCACTGCACCTGAGTGGAAAACAAACGGAAGGAAGAAAAAGTATAACGGTGTTAAATTCTAATGCTACTGACCGCTACGTTGTATGGGCAAGCACCAGGTTTGTATAATTATATCGGTATCGTGCACGTATTCAGTGTAATATAAGACAGGATTTTAAAAGACCAGCTTGGACTTCCGTTTCGTGAAATAATTTCCTTCAGGCAGCTAATGAAATTAGCGGATGAAAGTACTGTGAAAATATGCCTACAAGCAACGTGTTCGATATCAACAGCCGTAATATTTCTCAGAAGACGGTAGAAGTGTTGACGTCAAACACATCGCTTATAGCCACGTTCTCGTTAGAGGAACATAAAGATAATGAAGAGTAGTTCTATTTAGACATCATGGTGAACTGCCATGTTCTTTTGTTTCTCCTTTTCTCTCCAGAGAACAGAACATCCTGTAGACGTTCTCTCGTCAGAAGCCTACAGTAGTTACATCACTTTCATGTGATTATCTTCAAAGCAGTGCTATTCCAGCAATGAAATTTATTCGTCAATGGAGCACTTTACTGTAGGTTCTGCACACTCTTACACTGTTTATGGAATCGTGCAATAGTCGAAAAGCAATACAAACACATTATTTTCATTTCAGACTTGAAATGTAAATAAAAGCAGTATACAACATTTCGTAAATACATGTGCTACCGATTTAATAAGTTATAAATTAAATTTAAACGCACTACATATTAAACGGATTGTTACCTTTCACTCAACATTGAAGTTGAGGACATGTTCATAGTACATTTTTCTCTTATGCTAACGTTTGCTCTTACAAAAGCGGTAACGCTGATGATAAAAACGAGATGAAATAATTGAGAAAGGAAATTTGGGGTGAAACGTTCTAACCAGCATTTTGTCAGTGCTTGAAGATTAAACTTAACATGGGACCTCAAGCACTTTGAGGACGGTCTTTGGGGGGGGGGGGGGGTCGTTGAACTGCAGATCTCCGACATTCACGAGTCCAGTAGCCATCACGGCCATCTATACCGGACATTCTCGGAACTTTCTATTTTTGTAATTTAAATGCCCAAATGCATATCCTTTATTGTTTTCATCGGTTCCATAATTACAAATTTAATGCATATTTTGGTGATGTGTGTCACTGGCCAGCTCACACCCTGGTATGGCTCAAAGAGGAGAAAGCGATAAGTCTTCCACTCTAATGTAAACAGAATCTAATGAATATTTAGTAACTGTGTTGACGTATTTCAATAGAACCGTTTTCCTGTGCCACATTACATGCTGGATGCTAGAAATTACTGCCTAGGACATTACGCACTATGTAAACTTGCAACCCCATTCTCTAATTAACTGAGTATTTAATCACAAAAGCGGCGTAGGTTTTATTCACTTTGGTGCAGTATATACTCCTCTTCAATCTGGTTATTTCACTTCCCTCTTGTATCCATAAATAAACAGGGAAGAAAATGCTGAGGGGATACTCTGAACGACAAAGATCTCCCCTTAAAAGAGAGGGGAAAGAAACGCAATCCTCGACAAAGTCAGCAGAAAATCATTAACGAAGCAGCGTCTCGTAATGAATGATATTTCCCTACCACCGGTATTCTGAAATGAAAATACATGATTCCACTATAAATGCAAAGAGCTCTGTGTTGATATGCACCTTGCCTCGTTTGGGAAACGCAAACAACAATTCTTTGGACTTTGTCTTTACGCATTCAAACTAAAGCATTTGGCGGCAACTTTATATTATTTTATGAAGATGATTAAGCTGACTTCGTATCAGACAGATATAGCTAAATACCAGATGTATTAGCCCACCCTTGGACTCTCCGTGGCGCTTGGTTTTGCAGCTGTGAAACAGGAAATAGTAAATCACTACGTATTCAGTATTAAATGTCCCGAAAATGCTGCGCAGAGTTAAAAGCAATAATTTGGTGCATACTTGAAGCACAATCATGCAGATTGCCTCATGATTGAAGTATCGCTATAAAAGTTTTTCATGTGAGAGAGTTTGGTTTAGAAAACAGCGAATTTCACTAGGATTTTAGATTTATGCTTGTTTGCAATTAAATCCCTTTACACTTTTAATGTTAGACGTTTTTATTTCATTACATAATTAAACTTAAATTTTATTTCACTTTTGTTTCTGTTCAAAATTTAATTTGCTCAGATCTGATTGCTTCTATTCTGACATACCTATCAGCTAGTGACTATGTTTTTTATTTCAGTAGCAAGCTGTCATTTTCTAAAAAATTCCTTAGCGATCTATTGTTGTTTTTCGTTGATCTCCCTAGCTAATTTATTCTGCTCCTCAGTAATACCCATAGCCTTTTGACCTAGCTTTACAGATATTTCTGGCGCGAGAAAACATGTCATATAGACACAGGCAGCTTCCAATCGCTCTATTTGTTTTTCGTAACTTATTGCACGTCAACTTACTAATATTTCACTATTCTAATCGACCAGATAAAACCCGATAAGGGACGATCCCAGCGCTGGTCGATATATATATATATATATATATATATATATATATATATATATATATATATATATATAGTTGGTGATGGTTATTAGAACAAGACCATAAAAGGAACGGATACACCTCTCTCCTGTTGTGTCTCGTGGAAAACGGAGTGAGGAAGTAAAGAGAGCAAACGACAATCGAAACGAAAGAACTATGTATGCTTGGTTATGAAATGTGAAAACTATGAGCTGTTTACACTAACAGGTCACACTTAAGAAGAACGAAGCTTTCTGAGCAGCATTCATGAATTGCGGTGGTAACAAACTGCAATGCAGTACGAACACTATTATTAAGTATTACACTTGGTATGTACGCTTGTGTGAAATAGTAAAGACTAAATTCACTATGTAGACCAACACTGGGAAACATGTGTTCCGATTTCTACCTACAATTTAAATTAATATTCTTTCTTAAGTAGAACGGAAGAAAATAAGAAAAAACATGTAGATAATGCATTACGGCTAAGTTCAGAATTTACAAAAAGCACAAATGAAAGAAAAAGAGCATCAGTCTTGAAGAGTTTATATTTATTATATTATTTACACAATTCTAAGGCGTTCCTGTGTGTTGTTACCAAGTAATTGTAACACCATATGGTGCCGCCAAGGGATTAATGAAATTTAATTATGAACAGGACGTCACAAGTCGCTGTAGTGTAACTAAGAGATATTAACGGGTTTCTTAACACCTGGATACAACAAACAGGTATCAACATCGATTTTAAAAACTATATTTTCAGAGAAGCAAAGATTTCTCAGGTAGGCAGCAAGATAATCTCAGAAGTTCTCCAAATTCCTTCGTGTAGTGAAAACTTAACCTATTGACACTGCAATAATATTAAATCACTTGTGTGATATAATGTCGGCCAACATCTGATTCACCAACCGGTTCTCGACGAAGCGATTACCCTATGTGGTGAACACTGTTTAAACACTCACTCTTCAATTCAGTGAAGCAACTGACACCATTTTGCAAAGTGTTAGACTCGCTGGACGTAATGCTAAATACACGTGGATACAACATAATTCACCCTCCTCGGCCGGGCAAACTAACAAAGAAAAATATCCAATTTAAAATGAAATAGTTTCTCCTTAATCTGAGATACTACTAAATACTAGAGCCTAAACTGTGAGGCAGTTGTTTAATTTCAAACCCCAAAAGCATTGTTATTAATTTTATATTTGTTATTTTAAATTTATTTTAAAATATCTAAAAAGAAATCATCATAAATAGTTGAAAGTGAGAGTTAAGTGAACGAGATTTATTTTCCGTTTTTGCAGGTTTCCACCATATATGGCGTCCGATTTAGGTTTCTCCTCAATCGCTTCATTTGGTCTATCAAATCCCTTATATGATGAAAATTATTTTCTCTGGCATTTGTTTCTGAGAGAAAACAAAACCGTGGACGTCTCATATTACTTTTCAGAGTGTACCCCTAGAGTGTATATGAGAACCCCTAGTGGTTTACCAAGAAACAAGAGTCAGTTGGTGAATTTAATGTCATGTCGGCATGTTGGCCATAGTAGCTCAATGGTAAAGAGCAACCGGACGGACACCGGGAGATCTGTGGTTCAAATCCCGGCTATGGCATTTTGAATTTTTCATTCTGGCTCTACTCATCCAAATACACATGAAATTATTTTCTTGTGTTGTTATTAATATCTTGGCCATGTTAATAACCGTAACATGGTATGCACACAATAATACCAAATGATACCTTTGACAGCTAAAAGATAAAACCCAGATCGTCTTTACTGAGATGTCATAACCGTAATACGTCAAAACATGAGAAATGTTGTCTAGCAGCTACGCAGTTAGCTAAGTTTTCACTTGCGGGAAAGGGGTCGGAACGGATGGAATCCATCCAAATAATTGATGAAGAAGGAAAAAGATCGCATCAGATGTTATCTGCCCCGCTAGAAGCGCTCCAGAAACCCCGAGAGCGATTCCTTTTGTAACGCCGACGACTTTGATAAACTCTCTTCAAAAGTTAATGAAGAGGAGTCTAACTTTTATCGTTTGTTAGCGGCAATAAACGGACGGGCGCTTCCTGCCTTGTTTTGTTTCATTCTCTCTTGTCTTGTCAACGTTACAAGTTTTCCGCCGTTAGAGGGAGGAATGTAGCATTGGGAACAGACCAACTCACCTTCAATTTATTGTGCTCAGCTAAAATTGATGCTGCGCCCAAATACAAATCAAAAGAAAAAGGTTTGCTTTGAAAACGTTTGATATGGGAAGTACGTAAACCTCGGCACACGTCTCAATGGTGATCAATGAAATGTCATCTTTTGTTTTCTGACACACAGTGCACAATGCAATACAAATTCATTTCTCTTAAAAATGAACCAATATTGACTACTTTTATATTGCATCTTTTTGCATTTTTGGGTTTTTTAATGACTATTGGTCATTTTTTAAAGAAATTTACTTTCTTTTGTTTTCAATGCATTTTCTTCTGTTTTTTTTTTTTTTTTTTCCTTTTAAACACATTTTTTTACTTTATTCACATAGTCATTATTGAGGCTGCTTACTGAATTCTGCAGTAGTATGTAGTATTCCTATGCTCTCTTATACAGTGAGGCATGGGTACATATTCACGCAGTTATCGATATAGAGAATGATGGTGCTTCCCCGCGTTAAGAAAAATAACACTTGCTCTCACGTAAAAACGTGTGCGGGGGACTTTTTTGGAAGAGTCAGGGGGAACTACTATAACAGCTCGCGATGATGTCATACATAGATGTATTATTGTGCTGGCTTTATCTTTGTGAATAGAGACCTCTCAGATAACGCACTGATTACTCCACGTGGACATAATATCTATCTGTCATTTGTTGATTCCTGTGCATTTCATTGACGTAAGTGATGCGTTCATTGCTGTTTAGCAAAAGTTCGAGAAACGTGCCAGTACCCCTCTGACTCTTACGAGAATAATCAGGGCGTTATCTGAGATGTTTCTATTAACAACGATAAGGCCTGTGTAACCCTTTGAGCCACACATTAATACTATCTATATAGAAAACAATATCTGTTCATTCGCTCGCATCTTCTATTCAGTACCTAGCTGGTGCAAGAGCGAATGTTTAATAAGAGGCCAGTAAATGAGCCGTAATCTTTCTCAGATAACGCTAAAGTTTTTACGAGAACACATTGCTTACAGGCGTATTCTCGTGAGAGGAACACTTGTCACAACTGCATCCGCCATCCAGTCAACATTTTACTTCTGACAAGTGAAGCCGTAAAAATGCCAAAGGTGGGGAAATTGGTCAAGAAGTTGGTGAGAAAATGATAAATAAAAAAATAAAAACTTGGGTATCAATCGTCGTGTAAAACTGACAAAGTTCTACAGGGTTGGCACGTTGACTTAAGTTCTTTTAAACAAGGTTTTTCATCGGAGGACCTTGGTCATTTCAAGAGTGCGCCCATGACATCAGTTGAAGTAGAAAGGAGTTTGACAAAGTATAAGAGCGTTCTTATATGCTTTAATATATAAATTTTTCCTAGTATATAAATATGTATGGGATATATTACATAACATTTCTAATTATACTAATTAATAAAAATGAAATACACTATTTAGTTTAGAATGTTAGAATTGCAAAAAAAAAAAAAAATTACGGCCATATTTAAAAGTGTTAATGTATTTTCCCCAAAATTTAAGGGCATTTTATTGGTAATTTTTCTCTGATTTATGGGTCATGAACTTTCGAGCCTGTGATCAAACACGATATGATCTTTCTAGTTAAAGTGATGACGGCTTCTAGAACCTTCCTTTGCTTGATTTCCTGTATATTTATATTTTACGACTAAGACTCCACAAAAACACAAAGTAAAGCGTTGAAGGGAGTCACCTGATTCAATGGTGTTCGGAGATAATATTCACTTTCTAGGTCGCTTAAGAAACACAAGGAAGGCATAGTACTCCCTCAAAATATTTCATATCGAGATTTCACCAAAAATGCATATTTTGAGATTTCCTTAACAGCATCCCTCTGAAAAAGCATTTTAGAAAAATTTTTGTGGACGGAGAGAGAAAGAGGGAGAGAGAGACAACAAGGACAGTGGAATTCGCGGTATATAAAGACTTCCTTCTAGAGCTTGGGGAGGAGTGTCACCTCCCTTCCCGTGACACCTAAATTTCAGGTGAGACTGGACTAGCCAATTATCGAACTTCATCTGATTGCCTTTCGACTCCCCCTCCCCTCCTACCAGGTGGTCATTTTTTAAGAACAAAAGATCCAGTATGACCTACGTGAGGTGCTATGCTCCTAATCTCCACCTGAATGCTCCTAATCTCTGATATGTCAAACTTCATATTGAATTTCGACACTTTTCAGTCACACAAAGCGAAAATAGTCACGACATTTCTTCACTCCAACTATACTACAAAATCCTAAACTTCAATTTTCCCAAACCGCCCCTAGTAATTTTAATTAAAATACTATAGTTTAAGATAGTCATATTTAAATTTTCTAAAAATAGCCTCTGCTGTCATTTTACATAACTGGAAAACCAGCGAGACAAGATTTTACTAAGGATAAAAAGCATAGATCTTATTAAAATCTATTTGTGTCTCAATGTTTTTGAAGCATAAGTAGTGTCTGAAAGAGTTGCCATTCGTTTGAAATGTAAAATATTCTTTATTCTCATTCCTCCTGCAAAGAGCAGGCAAACAATGACGGGGCTATAATGCTGACTATCTGTGTGCGTAACACACCAATATTTATCACCCTTTAACAGTAACAGATATATAAATAAACTTTTATATGGAGTATGTATAATTTGTAGAGTAGTAATGAAGTTATATTGCAACTTAAAAAGAGAACGTTCTGTGAATGCTACAAATCAGTTGTTTCTTAGCAGATTTCCCAGAACTTAATTTCAACAAACCAATGCTGAGCTTATGTTAGTCATGAACGCTGATATGATAGATAGTAGACCAACCTGTTGGAAAGCACATTCTTCGAATTTTTGTGCCATAGAGGCACCAAGTCTCCCAGTTACGAAATATTAAATCGTTTTTCTTTATTTACAAATTCGTTAGCTGCAATACTATTAGCATAAACTACAAGTACCTATGCTCACCCCTGTGGTGAGGGTGCAGAATGTCTGCCTCATATTCAAGAGTCCAAGTTCGAATCTCGATTAGGGGTAAAAGTTTTTTCCCGGGCTTTTCCCTTATCCTAAAAGGTGAATATCAGGTAACTAACTCTAAGCTCTATGAAATCCAGTCTTATTTGAACATCATTTTACCAATTTCATTCTTCGTCCGATATGACCTATCTGGTCAATGGACGTTAAACTGAGGAACGAAAACAAGAAACTCAAAATGTGACCATGTTAGCCTCTCTTTCGTACAACAATCATTTATTAGTATTTAGATATCACATTAAGAGGATTGACAGACATTGTAGATAATCTGGAGACAAAAATAAAAAAAACACATATTATATATGCAGGTTAAGAAAACAAAAGAAAACGGAGCACGGAAATCGAAGAAAATACTCATACAGTATTCGACAATAATAGTAATGAGATCCCAAGCTGGAAAGAAAGAAAAGTGGTGTGTTTCAGTATCATATCTTTATAAAAGCTATATCTACTTCTAGATAATGATAAGGTTTTATTATACATTTACACATTTTGTTGTAAGTATAATTAGCGTACAGGGGCTAAAGCATGACCGGCTCTGTAGCGTGGTGGTTGAATGTCTGCCCCATAGTCATGTGATTCCGAGTTTGAATCTCGGTCAGGGCGAATTATCTGGGTAAGGGATTTTTCCTCATTCAAACAAATGAATGTCAGGTTACTAAGCTCTATGGATTCTGGGCGTTTGAGAATCATTTCAACCATTTCGTTCATCGTTCGATATGACACACATTGGAAGATGTTTTATATATAAGGCTAAAGCGATAAGATATTTTAGAAAGCGGATCATTATGCGATGGCCTTGAGTTCAGTACTCGTTACATGACCAAGAGGAAAACATGCAAATTTGAGAGTAGTACAAATATTTGAAAATTCAATACAATAACAAAGGATATCTCGGAAATGGTTAACGCTAGAAAACTGCCATTGGTGATGAATTACGGGCTTTAAAGACCTCTACATGTTTTGTGGAGTAGGAATTTGTCTGCAACTTCAGGATTACGCACTCGCTTATACAAAAGTCATTCAACATGGAGAGGATTTTACTTCATAATCAATGTTGATAAAATAAAAAATTACGAATGTTTTTACATTAAAAGGTAATTTAGGATGGACTGTTCTTCAAAATCTTGGTGTTGAACCTTTGAAAGGCACTGAAATTAAAGATCAAGTCTGTATTTAATTTGAGTTTTCGTTTTGTTTTATATATTTTAACAAATGTAGTTAAGAGGAAACTCAAATGAATGGAATGGAAAGAGAGAAAAGGAAAAGATACGTAATTTTGAAACACCGTATTTTTAACCAACCTCATGCTATTTATCCATCTACATCAAAGTAGTTGTAAATCTCTTTAGAATATCATGCTATATGGTATAAGATTTTGCAGAGGCAACGCTTTATCTCAAAGAGTTTTTCATTTCCTTTGAAGCACACTGCCTTCGTGTTCGAAAATTGGTAAATGAAGTGGATGAGATGAACCTTTCCTTTCAGAAATAGCTTTACTTCAATTTCCCTTCCTGAGGTCACGAAATATTCCGGCTGATTTAATTTCCTCGAAAGGCTTGCAATCTAGGAATCCATCGATCGTCAGTTGTCAGAAGTGCACCCCTCGTATCTGAAAGCAAATTGAAATGGTACTAATGTCCGTCTGCGTCAGTGGTATCCAGACTTCATGTTGCTAACCTCACAACACACAAATGTGCTTAGTTCAGAAAGTGTAGTCCATTTTATAATTAGACTATCACGTGGGGAATATATTCTGAAAGGCTAAAGTTAGATATGAATCAATGAAGCCATATAGCAACGAACTCTACTACAGCCAATAGAAGGAAAAGGGCCCTACCGCCCTTTCATCCAATTGGAATCAATTCATATCGAACTTCAGCCATTCAGACACATCAGAGTAACTTCTCCACGTTAAGTAAATCACAAACTTAATTTCAGCCAATGAAGGATTCCGTTGCTACCGCCCTTACATGCACTAGGAATTTATTCATATATAATAATCAGAAGCATCGAAATATCTTCCCTGCGTGTATTAAGTCACGTGATAATAATTGGTTCCACTTTACTACTGTGACCACCTCAAGTCTAGTGTCTTACTTATCTCGGTATTTACCGAAACGAGTTAGTAAATGCTAATTTTGTCAGTATACAATATTTGTATTGATATAATCTCAATTAACAGCAAACCTTTCACCTTATTAATCACATCGATCCACACTCGTTCTGCATACAAGGGACCCACTGATTTACAGTGAATCAAATGCATGTCTGCAAGACTCCTTACAAAGCTTTGCTTTATCGGATTGATTGTATACATGAAACTTGAAAACTTAGTTTGGAGTGGTCGGCGTATTTTAAATGATAACGGTAAGTAGTTGTATGCAGAGTTTCCGCAAAATGTTTGTGCAATTTTAGAACCGCACTTCTTGAAGCCGTATCCTGCTGTCTACGCATGGCCTTCCACCACTTCATCCGTTCTCATAGGCTTAACATTCCCTGATATTTGTTTTGCATTTTGTATTCATTTTATTCTGTCGCCCTTTTCTAACTCATGCATCCATGCAAAGAGGTGCTTTGTGGGGAATTCTATCTACTTCTTGTTGATTGAATTTATAAATTTTGTTTATTTTATCTATAACTTTTTGTGGAAACAATGTATACAAGATATGCAAAATGTTTTAAGACCTGGAAACTATGTGGCGGCTTTGAAATTCCCTTCACTTAGCATGACTCGGACAGGTAGAGAGAGAGAGAGAGAGAGAGAGAGAGAGAGAGAGAGAGAGAGAGAGAGAGAGAGAGAGAGAGAGAGAGAGAGAGAGAGAGAGAGAGAGAGAGAGAGAGACGAATAACGATTTCCCATTTGAGGGGTATTCAAATCATAAAGGAATATTTCAGAAATGATGAGCTTCAGAAAATATACATTGTGTGATTTAAGGAGATAACTTTTTTGTGTAATAAGATTTAGTCTTAGTTACTAAGAATAAAGAAGATTTCACAGCCTATTCCATAAATTTCAAGTTATTCATTTGTCATGAGAACATTCTAAATAGGTGGCATATTTAATGAAAGTCGTCGAGTCCTTTCCAGAGAATAAAACTTTTCGAAAAATGTTCCCTGTGAAGGGCAGATAGGGTAGGAAGATTTTCTTGAAATCTCCATCAAGTATGTTACTTAACCGACATTTCCTTCTTGAGTTATGCTGTTCACTGACACGCGAACAAAAACTCTTCAAAAACTGATTTTCTTGAGCCGGGGGTCGGTAAACTCAGTGAAACCTGTATATCGAAAGTTTGAGGCATACAAAGGTCTTCTCTACGTACTATGTAGATGGTAGACAAACTAAAAATCTGTTTCGCGACAGCCAGACTTAATAATTACACAGATATACCTCAATCCAATCATTTTTGTCTAATGTGATTTTCTACGAATTATTTCATTAATATAAATATAGATTTCGTTGTACGCAAGATGTCGGAGCAAAACCCGCATCACAAGATTTTACTTGTAATGAATGCCACGTGTTTCATTAATGTAAAGGAAACCAAATTATATTCACCCTTAGAAAACAAACATGCGAGTATTTCGGTAACAGCTAATGCTACAAAGAAAGTAATTTGAAATAACTAATATAATGAGCTTTATACTTATTAGCGGTACGTTCTATCAACTTCAATTGGCAAAAAGCTTTAGGAGGGCATTATGAAGGACAGTCTTGACAATAAATATGTCATTCAATTGATAAAACTCAAGATCTTGTTATAACAACTGGAGTTCTTTTGAGAAACGTAAACTTCAACCACATTCAGAAGTGTTTGTAATGGGAGATTTCCCAAAAATCTTTGCCTTGGATTACTGAAATACAACTGATAAAGTATTGGTTACAATAGGCACAGATTGAGAAACTTGAGCCATACACATACGTTTTCTAATTCAGTTCACTTCAAAATGTGCGCTTCCTGCAAAATTTCTGATATAGAACCTGTTTCTGTAGTAAATGTATCAAAATTACATCATCGTTGAGAGTCGCCCTGTGCAGTTTGAATATCCAGTATGTAGATAGGTATACGTGATTTTTCCTGGTATTGTTATTCCATCTCATCTTGTATAAGAGAGGTTTCTGTTATGTTTAAGGAAATGAATGAATTTCCTATCACTCAGAAAATAAACACCACTGCCATTGAGAATAGGAAATGCTATTTATTCATTTAATATCCACAATACAAAGTACAGTGATAACGGAAGTAACGATAATGAACAACGAAATGTATGAATCAAAGGCCCTATCACAGCTACAGTGAGCCCACTTAATATAAAATAAATTGAAATTCGATTTTGATGTTTATGCTCGATATAATTAAGTGATGATTTTAATTATGGGAACGGTGAAAACTAAATTTGTGGCAAACAGCTTCGCTATTGACACCTTAAGTATAGTTAGAACACTTATTGTAGCGAAGGATCGAATTGCTTTTTTCTACAAGTGACTGCAGTAGGTCCCCTCATGCCGCATTAAAATCTCACAAAAATGTAATAATCCAGGGAATGCCAAACATTATATAAGCACACAAAAACTAAACGGACTATTTTGTAGAGTACAACATTTTCTATCGAATAAAACGCACTGCCAACATTTTATTTTGCACGCAAAACTTTCACTTAAGAAATTGTCAGAATTTATGGGCCACCCGTTACAAGAAAGAGTTGAATGAGTTTACCAAATGACACTTTTTATTTATCCTTTTTTGCTTCTCAGACGTGATGTTTTAAAGGCACTGTGGAGCAATAAACTGTACTTGAAATAACGATTTGGAATGCAGTCTTATTGCCCAAGGATATTGCACAACATACAAATAAGTTTTCTTTTACTCATGGTACTTGAGAACCAGCCCAAAGCTTGAATGAGAAATAAAGAAGGAAGGATATTTTTCATACAGACTACTTGGCCATGCCTATGCTATTAACATGCGAAAGACACCGCCTTAGGTAGTGCAGATTCCCACGTCAGGAAACAGCAATGATACGGCGCTGGTTACTATGCCAACAGTGAGGTTTTACTTTGCCATGGTAGAGGGGGCTACTATTATTTTATCAAAGCCGGCCGCAAATTATGTACTGGCCGTAATGGGCTGTAATGACAGACGTTCAAACAATCCTACTGCCATAAATTGCCTCTTCTGCGTACAATGCAACACACCTACAGCCTTTTCTGGAACATCTTTGCAAGGCAGCAAGGTAAATATGGTTACTTCACGACCACTTGCACCTTTTCTACTATCAGAAAGTCACCAACTGCAATGGCACGTAATCAACATCAAGCACTACAATGTGCAACTCTGCTGCACCGAAATTCTTTGTTGTTTCTGAGAATGCACATATGACACATAAAATTGCACAAGTGTAAGAAATGCAAAGAGAACTGCGACATTAACTATTAAGTGACATTAAAGTCGAAGTATTACAGCCACAGAGTAAAAACTTTTGCACAGTCATTACTAGTAATTAAAGAGGTGTCTGTAGACACTTTAATTTCAATATGTAATTACATTTTTGAGATATTAATTTTATTAGATATAATCAAAATAATTTCCTCCGACATATTGCACTAAAGATGTCAGTTTCTACAATTACATTGCTTAATACTTTTGTCGTTTATAACAAATTATCCGATGGAAATTTTCACATAAAAACTGAACTCCGCCGACTTTCTGGACCAGTCTACCGTCTGACCTCTGCACACAACGCGTCATGAGTCGGGTGCAGTATTCAAAGATGGAACGTGCTCAGCGTCCTGGGTTCCTCCCAGTACAAAAATGAAATCCTCGGAACCTGAAGCCTCTACTTGGGCTCCTAAACTGGCTCGCCCCAGGGACTTCTTGAGGCTGAATGTATCCCAGATCACGTCTCCCTGCGGGAGAATATCCCCGTGGCGGTACTGGGAACTCGGGCTTCTTCGAAATAGTCATCTGTGGATAGGATTTCTTTAAGAAAATATTTTATAGAGCTTAAAACTACGAAAACACAACACGTGATTATGCTAATTAGGTTCTCAAGAATAAAGTATTACCGATATTAAAACTAATCTAACATTTTACAACCAACATTTTAAGAGCATTCTGGAAATTCTTCGAATCTCTAACTATACTTTCGTAGGAGAAGCTAGGCATTAAAGACAGGAAAATTAAAAAAAAAGAATAATAAAGTTATACTTGATAAAACGAGGCCTCATTTACCACGACGATGGGTAATTTAAATGCCGCAGCGCTTTAAAAATTTCAACAACTTCATATTACAACCGCCCTAGGCTATTGAAACTTCGCAGCAAATATGTAGTTCGAAATATGGTGCGTTTCTTTTACCGAAATTGCTAAAACACTTGGGTGCCTCCTAAAAATGAAACAAAAATATGTATAAAAAGTTAAAGGGAAAGGACGTATCTCAAATTTAAAAATAGATTTAATACTATTCTATACATGATACATGTATTATTGCACCTTAAGTGAAAATTGGGTATCTTCCGTTACATAAATTCATTTGCCAGCAAGGTCCTATATGCGAAATTGAATTGCGTTTCAGATATTTCCAGGTTCACTTTTGGGAGGTCAGATTTTCCCATTCCCGCTCTCCCTTTTATTTGGACTGGTAAAAATTATTACACGCAGCTTTCAACTTTTATTCTGCAGAGGATTTTTCTCCCCTCAGAGTGAAGTTTTCAAAACCGATAGTAAATCAGCTTTTACCCCGGTAATGGTAAAGCTTAAAGCGTAAGCACATAATACATGAAATACATAAAGCAAGATAAAAACGTCTTACACATAGAACGTTCTGGTTGCAATATATATTGGCTAGTGCGTTCTATGCGGCTGCATGTCAGTCGCAAACATACAGAGGCCCCGGGCTGGAATATCAGGTCACAACTGCATGGAAAAGATTTTCTTTCCCTTATCCTAGTAAAGCAATTAAGGTGTACACAACAGTAAAGCTGAACTGGCTCCTATCACGTGATTTACTTCATATGTGGAAGATATTCTGATGTATCTGATTGGTTAATCTTAGATATAAATCAATTCTTACTGGATGTGAGAGCTTCCTTCATTAGCTGGAGTGAACTTCGTTGCTATAGTTCATAGATATTTGGATGCTATTTACTTGAGCTGCACATTAATTTTGATCCAGACAAAAACCTCGTAGAGGTGCTCAGAAATGGAATACTAACCGATATTACAATCGCTACCTTCTGCGACCATAAAACCGATAGGAAAATAAAGCAAATGCTTAATCGTGTATTCAGCGTTCTTGGCTTCCGATGCTCCAGATTCCGGGTTATATTCTCGGCCGATAAGGTGGGAACTTGTCTAAGTAGAATAATTCGCTAACCTTCGGAGAGTGGGGATGCATGTAAGTGCATCGTGATGGAAAAAAATCAATAAAAGCAAGTGAAAATACCTACAGTCAAACAGTTTGTTTCCGAAGAAAAAGCCCCCAATTATGGCCACAGAAGATAAAGGAGAATAATCTCTGGATTTCTCTGATCCATAGTTGTGGCTCCCTCAACCGATGCCTAAAAGCGGCATAAGGGGTTAGAGGACCATAAATGAACAGAAGTGTGTCCTATGCCAAGAAAAGAAGAAGAATGTCCCTTGATGTGTTTGCGAGATAGTCAATATCCGTGAAGACAGTAAATTCAGGCATTACAAATTCCAGTCGTCTTCCGAACACATGCATAACTTGCTGTAGCATGAAGGAATTTTGATTAAATTTCTATCAGGAAGAGCAATTTGCATGCAGCTCTTTTATGGAGATTCAGCATCTTAATAGAAATGAGTGTACCCCTTATTTCTGCCCATCTGCTGTTGGAACCAAACATTTTCTCCATTTCAAAAGTGTGAGGCGTAGATGAGTGAAAATATTTTGAAATTTGCTAATAAATCATTACCCACATATGTAGTTTATACATTGCATTAGGTGAGGGTTCTATCCACGTAACGTTATTCCTCATAAATGATAGCCTTGAAATGATTTCAAATGGTCTACAATTTGGCAGCAAACAAAATAAGGCAACAGCATTCGGATGAAAAGGTAAATAGCCAATTTTCAGAAACAGAAGATGTTCAAAATGCAAGAAAGACAAAAAGGGCGGGCTTTTTGTTCATACATAGAGAGCTTGTGCATGTTTGAACATGTGTTGCGAGCAGCTTAAGCCTCAAGAACCTTAAAAGCAGTTTCTTTATCTTTCTTCCTTCCTCCAAATTCGTCAAGTTAAGACTCATTTTTTTAAACAGTAACGTTTCCCTACTCGACGCAAAGTCTGTATGCATGTAGGAGTACAAGAGAGAGAGAGAGGGGGGGAGGGACGAACCTACAGTGAAGGACCTGTTTAAGTCAAAATCTCCTATATGAGCAGAGAATTTAATGGGATGCTCTGAAATAAATAAAATGTAGCCCATTCGTTGCGGTGAAAATCCTGAAATCGTTAGCATTATTTTGCCCTCAACCTTGTGCACTGAAGTGAATCGGCATTCAAATTAATAGCATGTAACTGAATTACCTCGGGAAAACACGAAAAGAAACAATCCGTGTACTCATAAGAATTTATTACAATGTGTGTCATTATAAATGAAGTGGTATGTTTCCAATAACACGCCCGCCTCGGTAGCGTAGATGGTAGCGTGTCTGCCTCACGTTCAAGAGGTCCCGAGTTCGAATCTCGGTCAGGGTGAGTTACCTGGATAAGGTTTTTCAGGGGTTTTCCCTTATCCTTCAAGACGAATGTAGGGTAACTCTAAGCTCCATCGGCCTTGGACTCATTTGAGCATCATTTCACCCAATCCATTCACCGTCCGATATAACAACGTTGGGGCAGACGTAAATTACAAAAAAAAAAAAAAAAAAAAAAAAAAAAAAATGAGATTAACCACATGTGATTTTCAGTTATTTAGCCGGCCCTCGTAGCCATGGTCGTCAGAACGTATGTCTCTAGCGTTCCACCGCGTAGAGGGTCGCGGGTTCGAGTCCCTCCCTGGGCATGGGTGTTTGTGTGTGTGTGTGTGTGTGTGTGTGTGTGTGTGTGTGTGTGTGTGTGTGTGTGTGTGTGTGTGTGAAACTACAGAAAACAGGTAATTAAACGGAAACAATAAAAAAACGGTTAAATAAGGAAAAGGAAAATATATATCTATTTACATTGATATATATTTTTAGTTACAAAAAATAATAAAAAATAACACGTATTGTTATATAAGCATTATTGCTGTTGGGTGGAATCTGTAGTTTCAAGATATTGCAAGTAAATAAATGCTTTGAATGGGACATGAAATCGAATTTGGACTTGATAATGGGAAAAATATTTTTCACATAACTATATTAATTTAACATACCGATAACGTGGTAAAGTACTTCGTGTTTTAGCTTCATGAAGTGTACTTTAACAAATATTTATTAAATTAAAATCATTCCAACGAATGATACTACGCAGCAGCATCTATTACTCCGTACATATAGCATTGCGTTTATTTGCGACCATTGAACTGCGTGGGCTCTGCGTAACTACAAAAGTACAGGGTATGTATGCAAACACCGTAAAAGCAACATCAATCAATAAACATGGCTATGAATGGTCTAAGTAATACCTGTGTATAATATTTGCTGGTTAGATAGGCGTGGTTTCTATAGAAAATCGCTTGTGGGACCACTTTTCCATGAAAATAGGGTATGTGCCCTACAACCTAAGCACTTGATCTCATTAAAAATATGACACCTTATAGCAGCCCTGTGTTAACCTATTATGTATATTAATGGAGCCCGGATTCCTAAGCACAATCAAATGGTGAAATAAGCAAGATGAAGGTACGAGAAATGAAACAAATAAGCACAAAAAATAAGCAAATAAAAAAATTAATCATAAACAGTTTTGTAGAATTCTTACCTTACGTAAGATTTTACAGTACACGAGGGAGGTTATCTTGAGATTTTATCGTGTGAAGCTCCTGCGTTTGTCAGTGAAGAATTTTTTACGCAGTGAAAAGAAACTCTGTCCGATTTCACCAACAGATGTTAAGACTTAACACGGGTTTAACACTAGTTATAACAAAAATTGCGTTTCACCAACAAGTGTTAGCTTAACACTCGTGTTAAATCTCTTGTTAAACTAACAAGTCAAATTTCTGATTTTAAGTCCTTAACAATTGTAAATAGTTAAGATGATGGGCGTGAACGCAGCTGTTGGTGTCAATTTGCTATATTTAAGACCGTGTGAGTACGACCTATGAGCAGAAATAATTTTGAGGAGCTATTAGAAGAAAATTTTCGACAGAGGTATAAACTGTTCAAACAAGTTCCTATGAAGGTTACTGCGGAAGTACAAGAGAGGTTAGAACATGCATCGAAAGGAATATGCCGATCTCGCCTTTGCTTCAAGCATTAATAAGTTTGCGATATTCTAATTCACTGAATTATGGCCTCGGTAGCGTAGATGGTAGCATGTCTGCCTCACGTCCAAGAGGTCCCGAGTTCAAATCTCGGTCAGGGTGAGTTACCTGGATAAGGGTTTTTCCGGGGTTTTCCCTTATCCTCAAAGACGAATGTCGGGTAACTAAGCTCTATGGACCCTGGACACATTTGAGTATCATTTCACCCATTTCATTCACCGTCCGATATGACTCGACGCTGGAGGACGTAAATTACATTAAAACAACTGAATTATGTTTCACTGTCCACCTCCCGTCTTGAAACTTTCTAGTCACTCGTCACTTGTCATTCGCTCCTCGTTTTAACATTTACGTAATACTGAGTTAGAAGATGCATCGAAAGGAATATGCTGATCTCGCCTTTGCTTCAAGTATTAATAACTTTGCGATTTTATAATTCAATGAATTATGTGAATAATACACTGTCCACCTCCCGTCGTGAAACGTTCAAGTCGCCCGTCACTTGTACTTCTTCGCACCTCGTTTTAAATTTACATAATACTGAAGATGTTTCGTATTTCTAGTAATTACACATACAGTTGAATTAAATTCGTTTCCAATTTTTCCCCACATGACAGCTTTTTCTTTTACATTCACCGCATCCATGCTCCTATTTTCCACGGTATCCTTATCCTTCGTCACCAGTTCAATTAACAATTCTTTCTCCATCGATGAGAAATTTGTTTCATGGCTTTTGTTTACGATTTTGTTTATCAGCCATTTTTTTTAGCTGTGTGCAGACGAAAATGAAAACAAAAGCGCATCGCAGTACGTTCAGAAAATAATACAACTCATCTATAACCTTCAGCTTTAATATTTACAAGTTTCTTGGCGTTAACACGTGTTTGTTAACATTTTAAGAAATCAGGTTGGTGAAATGCATGAAATTTAACAGCTTTGTTAGCGCTGTTACAATTGTTACGTGACATTTGTTAACGTCGGGCATCAATGTCGCATGACGTTACGGCAACATGCGAAAAGCACCAAAGTTCGTCTTGAGTGAATTCCTCTTCGATATAGATTTCTGTACCAGAAAGCTTTTAGAAATTTTAAAAGTGTTTCGTAACCAGGGTTTTTCGTTAATACCTTACCGAGTCTCTCAAGACAAAGTTACTTAAAATCTAGGTATCAAAGAAAGTAAACGTTCCAAGTTATGCATCTTCTGCATCTAAGAGTATAACACTTTTACTTAATTGAAATGCTCTGCGTAGTATGACACAGACTTTAACCAAGAACCCCACCGAGTTAAAACTGGCTGAGATAAAGACAAATTTGGAAGGACTTCATGAAATTTTTAACTCCAATCGGTGACAGTACAAATATTTCTTTGCGCTACAAATAAAATCCAAGTATTTATATTGGCTTCTGTTTCAGCGAGACGATGTTAACTGCCTGAATGATAAAATGATGGCTAGGAGTGAACATTTAGTTTTAAATTTACATAATTTGGATAACACAAGCTAATTTAATTAATAAGCATTAAAAAGTAAGCAAACCACATATTTTAGCACAAAAAGCATTTATAAGCATTACGCTTAGAAACACGGGCTCCATATATTAAACATATTTTACGGTCTAAATGGTTGACAGTTGGGTATTTTCAATTTTCTACCAGAACTAGTGGGAAGACAATTACACGTTCAATACATTCTTTGAAATTGTACAAAGGTTGTCAAGACAAAACGTAGTCCAAGTGTTCAGATGTGTCTGTTTCGCAATCTTATAACCCCTACGTTCTTTTAGCTACGCAGATAAGAGGGAATTCTTGACAGAGAAATAAGACACGCATAATAAGATAAAGCAAACTTGAGCTGACCAAGCTGTTATCACCAGATACCCACGGTGCAGCCCCTAACTATCTCGCTGATTCATGCCCTTCCATGACCCATGTGATGTATGGTGCAACACATTTGTTTATTCGGCGAATTGCATGTAAATAAACCGCTCGTATTCAGATAAGCTAGCTTTATTGCGCGTCACAGTTGGTGAAAGCATTTTAGGCTTCTTAAATATTACATCATACATTTCTTTTTGCGTCGATGCTCCAAATTTAGTGGCTCCTTTTAATTCTGCTATTATCCTCAACGTCCTTTTCCCTATCCAAAACGATGACGATATCTGACAAGCACGTCATTTTATTATTTTTCAAATGTCATTGAAAACTATTTGGTAAAAATGGTCTTCTACGAATGTTAGGTAATATTAAAACTAAATTTAAAATCTTTACTGACTTTTTCTCCCAAACGAAATACTTATTATAAATATGGATTATATCGCGGTTTATACCAATAGTGCTATTACTACCACTGCTATCTATAAGTAGTAGTAGTAGTAGTAGTAGTAGTAGTAGTAGTAGTAGTAGTAGTAGTAGTAGTAGTAGTAGTAGTAGTAGTAGTAGTAGTAGTAGTAGTAGTAGTAGTAGTAGTAGTAGTAGTAGTAGTAGTAGTAGTAGTAGTAGTAGTAGTAGTAGTAGTAGTAGTAGTAGTAGTAGTAGTAGTAGTAGTAGTAGTAGTAGTAGTAGTAGTAGTAGTAGTAGTAGTAGTAGTAGTAGTAGTAGTAGTAGTAGTAGTAGTAGTAGTAGTAGTAGTAGTAGTAGTAGTAGTAGTAGTAGTAGTAGTAGTAGTAGTAGTAGTAGTAGTAGTAGTAGTAGTAGTAGTAGTAGTAGTAGTAGTAGTAGTAGTAGTAGTAGTAGTAGTAGTAGTAGTAGTAGTAGTAGTAGTAGTAGTAGTAGTAGTAGTAGTAGTAGTAGTAGTAGTAGTAGTAGTAGTAGTAGTAGTAGTAGTAGTAGTAGTAGTAGTAGTAGTAGTAGTAGTAGTAGTAGTAGTAGTAGTAGTAGTAGTAGTAGTAGTAGTAGTAGTAGTAGTAGTAGTAGTAGTAGTAGTAGTAGTAGTAGTAGTAGTAGTAGTAGTAGTAGTAGTAGTAGTAGTAGTAGTAGTAGTAGTAGTAGTAGTAGTAGTAGTAGTAGTAGTAGTAGTAGTAGTAGTAGTAGTAGTAGTAGTAGTAGTAGTAGTAGTAGTAGTAGTAGTAGTAGTAGTAGTAGTAGTAGTAGTAGTAGTAGTAGTAGTAGTAGTAGTAGTAGTAGTAGTAGTAGTAGTAGTAGTAGTAGTAGTAGTAGTAGTAGTAGTAGTAGTAGTAGTAGTAGTAGTAGTAGTAGTAGTAGTAGTAGTAGTAGTAGTAGTAGTAGTAGTAGTAGTAGTAGTAGTAGTAGTAGTAGTAGTAGTAGTAGTAGTAGTAGTAGTAGTAGTAGTAGTAGTAGTAGTAGTAGTAGTAGTAGTAGTAGTAGTAGTAGTAGTAGTAGTAGTAGTAGTAGTAGTAGTAGTAGTAGTAGTAGTAGTAGTAGTAGTAGTAGTAGTAGTAGTAGTAGTAGTAGTAGTAGTAGTAGTAGTAGTAGTAGTAGTAGTAGTAGTAGTAGTAGTAGTAGTAGTAGTAGTAGTAGTAGTAGTAGTAGTAGTAGTAGTAGTAGTAGTAGTAGTAGTAGTAGTAGTAGTAGTAGTAGTAGTAGTAGTAGTAGTAGTAGTAGTAGTAGTAGTAGTAGTAGTAGTAGTAGTAGTAGTAGTAGTAGTAGTAGTAGTAGTAGTAGTAGTAGTAGTAGTAGTAGTAGTAGTAGTAGTAGTAGTAGTAGTAGTAGTAGTAGTAGTAGTAGTAGTAGTAGTAGTAGTAGTAGTAGTAGTAGTAGTAGTAGTAGTAGTAGTAGTAGTAGTAGTAGTAGTAGTAGTAGTAGTAGTAGTAGTAGTAGTAGTAGTAGTAGTAGTAGTAGTAGTAGTAGTAGTAGTAGTAGTAGTAGTAGTAGTAGTAGTAGTAGTAGTAGTAGTAGTAGTAGTAGTAGTAGTAGTAGTAGTAGTAGTAGTAGTAGTAGTAGTAGTAGTAGTAGTAGTAGTAGTAGTAGTAGTAGTAGTAGTAGTAGTAGTAGTAGTAGTAGTAGTAGTAGTAGTAGTAGTAGTAGTAGTAGTAGTAGTAGTAGTAGTAGTAGTAGTAGTAGTAGTAGTAGTAGTAGTAGTAGTAGTAGTAGTAGTAGTAGTAGTAGTAGTAGTAGTAGTAGTAGTAGTAGTAGTAGTAGTAGTAGTAGTAGTAGTAGTAGTAGTAGTAGTAGTAGTAGTAGTAGTAGTAGTAGTAGTAGTAGTAGTAGTAGTAGTAGTAGTAGTAGTAGTAGTAGTAGTAGTAGTAGTAGTAGTAGTAGTAGTAGTAGTAGTAGTAGTAGTAGTAGTAGTAGTAGTAGTAGTAGTAGTAGTAGTAGTAGTAGTAGTAGTAGTAGTAGTAGTAGTAGTAGTAGTAGTAGTAGTAGTAGTAGTAGTAGTAGTAGTAGTAGTAGTAGTAGTAGTAGTAGTAGTAGTAGTAGTAGTAGTAGTAGTAGTAGTAGTAGTAGTAGTAGTAGTAGTAGTAGTAGTAGTAGTAGTAGTAGTAGTAGTAGTAGTAGTAGTAGTAGTAGTAGTAGTAGTAGTAGTAGTAGTAGTAGTAGTAGTAGTAGTAGTAGTAGTAGTAGTAGTAGTAGTAGTAGTAGTAGTAGTAGTAGTAGTAGTAGTAGTAGTAGTAGTAGTAGTAGTAGTAGTAGTAGTAGTAGTAGTAGTAGTAGTAGTAGTAGTAGTAGTAGTAGTAGTAGTAGTAGTAGTAGTAGTAGTAGTAGTAGTAGTAGTAGTAGTAGTAGTAGTAGTAGTAGTAGTAGTAGTAGTAGTAGTAGTAGTAGTAGTAGTAGTAGTAGTAGTAGTAGTAGTAGTAGTAGTAGTAGTAGTAGTAGTAGTAGTAGTAGTAGTAGTAGTAGTAGTAGTAGTAGTAGTAGTAGTAGTAGTAGTAGTAGTAGTAGTAGTAGTAGTAGTAGTAGTAGTAGTAGTAGTAGTAGTAGTAGTAGTAGTAGTAGTAGTAGTAGTAGTAGTAGTAGTAGTAGTAGTAGTAGTAGTAGTAGTAGTAGTAGTAGTAGTAGTAGTAGTAGTAGTAGTAGTAGTAGTAGTAGTAGTAGTAGTAGTAGTAGTAGTAGTAGTAGTAGTAGTAGTAGTAGTAGTAGTAGTAGTAGTAGTAGTAGTAGTAGTAGTAGTAGTAGTAGTAGTAGTAGTAGTAGTAGTAGTAGTAGTAGTAGTAGTAGTAGTAGTAGTAGTAGTAGTAGTAGTAGTAGTAGTAGTAGTAGTAGTAGTAGTAGTAGTAGTAGTAGTAGTAGTAGTAGTAGTAGTAGTAGTAGTAGTAGTAGTAGTAGTAGTAATAATAATAATAATAATAATAATAATAATAATAATAATAATAATAATAATAATAATAATAATAATAATAATAATAATAATAATAATAATAATAATAATAATAACATGAATTCCATTATTAACTTTCTTCATTCTACAAAATACCCAAAAGATATCTCATGGGCGAAGTTAAAATATTTAGCAAAACGCAAATACAAATGTGCCGTAAGTATTTTTGTCAAATTTATTTTCTAGGGTAGAGGTGGATTAGGTAACGGTGGGGCCTCCTAGACTCGCAATTGGATATTTTCTACATACACCCCCGGGAGGAACGGATGAGGTGAAGTAACCGCAGGAAACGTAATGGTTTGAAGGAAGGGAAAACCGAAGTGGCCGAGGCGCGTAGTCGCAGCAGACCAGCAAAGATTCGAGTCATCCAGGTTTACTTGGACGGAGTGTTTGCTGCCCAGCACCTAGCCGCTTATTGCGGCTTTATCTGTCGCGTGTAGTCCCATAACATTTTAATGATTGACTACCCACCCGGCTGCCTGCAAGGCAATCGGTGGCGACCCGCTCAAACCGCTGGTGCTTCCTTTTGGCGGGAACTGGGGAAAGCTTGACTCGGCAGTGTCGGCTCAGAACCTCTTCACAGAGACGAGAAGAAATTCCAAATCGAAAAACCTCACTAACCTCTGCCCGCGCACAGCCCCGAGAGAGAGAGAGAGAGAGAGAGAGAGAGAGAGAGAGAGAGAGAGAGAGAGAGAGAGAGAGAGAGAGAGAGAGAGACGAAACTAACATCATTCCTTGCCGTTCGGGGCAAAACCATGGGACCTCCCGAATGCGAGCGTAACGCGTTACCATATCGCTCGGTCTTTCTTAAGGTAAATGTTATGGTCATATGTATAGTTAATTTTTAAACCAACCTCAGTGCCTCGAGGTGAAAACGTTAAACTGACAGTCTGGTGGGTTCAAACGAGTAGACAGAGTGTTACGAAGGCAGTTATTTCACTTGAAATCCCATAGCTTGCAAATGTTTAAGGTTGTGATGAGAGTACTCAGGTAGCAACCTATCGTTAAAACAGGCCATTATGGTTCTAGAGTATACAATGGAGAGCGACTCGCATACCGCTACCCTGGCTAAACGATTCTTCGACCAAAGAACCCTCTAGTATTCTGTAGTATGAGCAAGGATACACGCCACCTTCCCTGCACCGTCATAATACACGAAATCTAGATGCATACCTAAAGGATGAGAAGGAAAGGGAAATGGTAGAAAGGAAATCGTGATAGATGAAAAACTACCCCGGCGTTCGGCTAATGATAAGGAAGTGTGTGGCCGAGGAGAATCGAATCCGGGACCTCGCACGTTATCGCGGGGTCAACTTGCTCGGCAACAAGGGCAGTATTGTAATGTTTCTGAACCTGTCATTGTGCTTCACTAAGCAGATAATCTAACGTGATGTTTTGCGTGTTTCATTCGTTTTTTTTTGGTATGTGTACATGTAAGTTTAATTTAATTAGTACAAATATTACTTACACATTAGTCTTGTAAGCATACAGCGTTAAATATGTTGTACGTCTTTAACGACAACGCTTATTTTTAATCTTAAGCTTATTGGTTGTTCAAATTACGATAAGTATTGCTCCTTAATTGTTTACACGACTGATATAATCGGTCCAACGTCTCTTGCAATCATTCTTTATCATATTGCATTCGCTATCAAATCATGAACAACCCGTTCGCCCGTTCCAAAGAATATAGACAACAATAATGTGTTGTTAGGAGCAAAATCTTGGGTCCTTTTAAACCTGTCTACCACGAAGTTTAATTCATAGTGTTGTTTAGCTCTAATTAAATTGAGAGGTAAGCCTCTTTGACTCATTATTCACCAATTTTCACATACACCGAGTACAAACGACCTTTTTCTTTTCCAACTTTCCTAGTTTTACCACTATCGTGGTGTTAGAGGATTCTTCTTCCACTATCCCTTATGCCTTCAGACATCCGGTTGAGGAACAGAACCGCTGGATCAGATAGTGAACCCAAGATCAGCCCGATGAGAGTGAGAGAAGTAGATGAGAGAATGAGGGCGAAACGAATGAAAGGAAAGATAAAGGAAAGATGGCATTGGTGGAGTGATGACGGAGGAAACCGGGTATTCCGAAGTTATCCACCAGAAATCTCACATGCGGTCTCCTGGAATCGAAATAGGTCCTTGGTGAGAGTCAATCGGTCTAACCGCTCAGCCAAGGCGTGGCCTGAGTTTAAAGACAACAGTGGAAATACTCCTCTCCACAGCAACGTTTGAACTCTGCCCTCCCTCATCGCACTTCCCTTTCTTAACGGACATTTAGAAACTTCTACAGAGTAGATGTAATTTTAAAAGTATATTTATAACTGGACTTTCGATCAAACTTAGTAGTTTATTTTTTCCCAGTAACTTTCTAAACATAACATGCTGATTTTGTTTTCCGCGGCGCTTTAATTTTTCACTTTTTAAACTGAAATAGCAAACAGGGGGTCTAAATAGAAATAATTGGGAATGCAGTTCAGAAACTGAGCAGCAGAACATTCAAAATGAACTGCTTCCCCTACTCAGTTTAAACTTGAATTTTTACTGATCCCCTCCTATGTTATCGTCTAGAATTTTCTTTTGGATTTAAAAGCATACCTAATATTGTTCCAATACATGTAAAAGAAAGTGTACCAGTTTTCCGTAAATTGGCTAAAATTATTAAACATTTTGGCCAACATTTCAATCGCAGTGGCCCTTCAGATTTTCCCGGCCAATGAAAAGTTGAGAGATTAAAGTATCATCATGCAAAAGGCAACAATGGGTTTGTGTGGCCTATTGTGCAAAAAAAAAAAAAAAAAAAAAAAAAGTATTAACTAATTCAAGATTTTAGCAATTCTTTCTGTCAGTTAATTTCTTCTTACACGACGGAAGGAAACCACCTAATGTTTGCATCTTTAACACTTGCTAAGCTCCAGTTTTGAACATAAAACACGAAATCATAAATAATAAGTTTTGAAATTACGAGAAAGTATTACGAATATTCTTAAAAAATATATTGCATATCGTACTTCAAGTATTTAAATGGGTGTTTTTGTGTCCTACAGGAGGGTATCTAGAGTAATTTAAAATGCTATAACAAGATACCACCGTCACTTGCTTATGCTGAGCTTCGATGCCGTTTCTTTATTGGTGAAATCAATTATACATGAGCCAGTGAAGATTGATATTTTCCGCTGTAATGGTCCTAGCAACCGCGGCCAACCTTGGCACATTTATGTCATGTCTGGCATACTGTTCCTGTCTTGGCTGAAAGGCTCTGGCAGTTATGGGTAGCGCTGTGATGTAACAGAGCTGTCCTTTATTGATATGTTGGTTACTCTTTAAACAAGAGCTTCGCATTTGGCCTAAGAGCTGAAGGTTTTAAAAACTACAGTATTTATGTAACAAGAGCGTTGTAGTTAAATACGTACACGAAATCGAACTGTGGCACATATTGAAATGCACTAAATTAAACAAAATTATTACCTTTCAAAACCTGTATAAAATTACTTTTGATTTTTTTTCAAAACCCTGGAGTTCCCATACGGCTAGCGAGAGGGATGGCTCAGTTTGGTTTCGTCTGTGGCCCGTATCCGGGAGGCCCGGGTTCGATTCCCGTGGCCGACCTACCTGACCAATGGTTTTTTCGGGGGGTTTCCTGGATCGCTAGGCAAATGCTGGGTAGGTTAATGACAACCCCGAATTTCCTGTCCCTCCAATTCATCATTTCATTTCATCTATCTAGTAAAGTGCACCACCCTCTGTACTTTAGTGACTCCTGGTCAGCCACCCTCGGTCTCCTCTCACCTCATCATCCCTCCCGGGGGTGCCCCACTTGGGACATAGGTACAAAAGACCAGTCTGGTCGAGGTGCGAATCCCTTCCGAAGAATCCAATCTAATCCCATACGGCTACCCTATCCATACCTTTTATAATTATTTTGTTAATTGTTCTCAAAAACGAAAATTGGGTATTGAATCAGGCAATGCAACAGAATGGATAAAAAGTCGTTCGTGTTGATAAACAACAATATCACAATAAGTAGAAAAAGCTTTGTACTCCATCCAAAAGTTCAATATGAAGATTTTATCATAAATTAGTGTTTTGAGGCTCCCTGGATCAAAGAAAGGCATTTGTAGAATATATGTGCGCGCACGCGTCTAATTCAAAAATACAATATTGATATGCACATATAACAACGAAACTTTATATTTAATTTCAACATTTTCCAAAGATGTGACAAAAAGAATTTCAATAAAATGTCCTCCAAATTGGCATTCGTATTGAATTAATGTATTCTAAAACAGATCTTAACTATTGTAATTGAAATTCATATATATAATATTACATCTTGAATGTTCTGTGAATAGTCTGCTAAGTCCTCATTTTTCGCTTTTGATCAAGTAATATTCCTAAAAAGAGAAGTTAGTAGCTGGGATTTGCTTAGAATTTGGATGTCTAAACATTGACGACGTCATAATGCATTACGGAGCCCATGACTACCACTACGGAGTGGGGAAACAGTTGAATAATGAGATTGAAAAACATATTGTGTTCAGTCTTATCCATGATTATCCTGTTTAATTGTACACTGGATTTAATAAAAGTAAAAACAGAAGTAGCATAGAATAAATACTGATCACTCAGAAATCATAAAATTCCATTTTAACTAACCTAAAACGCTATTACATATCGCCCAAACTGGCCACACAGTGTGAAGGCTGCGATCTGTCGTTTGCAGAACTTGACTCTTGTGTAAGGTTTAATTACCTACAAAGTGTGCAACAAAATATGCAAATTATAAAACGTATGTCTTGATTAACATTATTTGGGGGAGTAAACTTTTGTAAGCGCAATATGCAAAGGATAGGGTGTACCTGAATAGAAAGTCGTGATCGTAACGTATCAAATTTATTCTAGCCAATATTTGTTCGTTCATCCCCTACTCCTATTTCCCCCCTTTTGTCTACCATTTTTCACTTTATAATTAAAATGACATCGCTATTAACATGCTCAAAACAGTAGCTAAAGCAAAACCAGCTTCTATCACGTGATTTATTCCATGTGGGGAATATATTCTGATGTCTGATTGGCTAAGGTTAGACATGAATCGATTCTTACTTGATGGAAGTGGATTGGCAACGAACTCTACTCCAGCCAATGGAGGATGCTGTAGCATCGATTCATATTTAACTTTAGCCTTTCAGAGACGTCAGATAATCTTCCACACGTGGAATAAATCGCGTTATAAGAGTTGGTTCCTCTTTACTGCTGTGAACACCTTACTTGGGATCTCAGTCTAATTGTAAAATGCAACTACACTCATGTCCAAAAGGGGATTACGGCCACAGTCCTGAAGTCTTAAATCATTATGACCGGAAAATAGGAACGCATATTCGGGCAGCGGTTTACACATCTCTACTGCTACAAGTATTCATAAACTTTCTGATGACAAAGAGCTGACATCAAAATAACACTACGCTGAGTAATCAACGATAGGACAACCAAAGTGTCGGATGCCTTCTCCGTCGAGTATCGATCCCGAGACTAATGAGTATGACACGTTATCATTAAGGATTAATTAAAATGATGATGTGTCCTTTCAAGCCAATCATAAACGACCTTTGTGTTAAAGCTGACAATAGTTGTGGCTGAAGTCACTCCCAGTGAACAATATACATGGATACGATCGAGTGATTCTGTGACTCTCTTGAATTGGAGGGAAGGGGGAAGTAGCAATCTGGGTTACACTATTTTTCATACAATGGAAAGTGACGTTGCCAGTTGCAAAACATGCAAATACCTTCACGATCCAGAATAAACCATAAAATTGCAATAACACAAAGGAAAACATGATTCTAGTGCAATATTTACATGATTTTCTACACTCATGCCATTTATTTTCATAAAAGCCCGTCTTTATATTTACTTCTTTTAATCGTATGTAGGTACCTATACTAGAGGTGTGCGCGCGCTTAAAGACAGCTCCATGTCGGTAGCTTTACTGGCATGGAAAAGTACCCCGTCGTAACGAAATTCCGGCACACATTGGCGCTGATATGATCCTTGTAGCCGATAGCATCGTTAATAGAAATTAACTAATAGACTAAAATTTTTAGGCCCAGACAGCCCGTTCTCATGATTAGGTTATACTGCACCACTCGGCAGTACATATTACATTATACATGTGCATTAAGTTCATCATCATCATCATCATCATCATCATCATCATCATCATCATCATCATCATCATGTCAAGAGCCCGCCTCGGTAGCGTAGATAGCTCTGCCTCACGTTCAAGAGGTTCCGAGTTCGAATCTCGGTCAGGGTGAGTTACCTACAAAAGGTTTTTTCAGGGGTTTTCCCTTTCTTTCAACACGAATGTCGGGTAACTAAGCTCCATGGACCCTGGACTCATTTGAGCATCATTTCATCCAATTCATTCACCGTCCGATATGACAACGTTGGAGGACGTAAACAACAACAACAACTACAACAACAACAACAACAACAAATGTCAAGAAGCACTGCTGTCTGCGGTTTGAAGAGATTTCCGGCTAAGATTACGAAATCGGCATGTACCAAAGGGCATGTAGACAACATACTATCTTACTGACAACATGCCGGCCCGTTTACCGCACTCTACCCGTGTGGGTGGACAAAGAGAGGCGGAGTTTGCAGCTGCCGTGCTGTTGTAAGATCTTTCGCAATGACCACAGTGACTGCCTTACTGACCATGTGTCAGCCCTTTTACCGCACTCTACCCGCGTGGGTGAATAAAGGGAGGCGGATTTTGCAGCTGCCGTGCTGTTGTAAGATCTTTCGCAATGACCACAGTGACTGCCTTACTGACAACATACCGGCCCGTTTACCGCACTCTACCCGTGTGGGTGGACAAAGAGAGGCGGATTTTGCAGCTGCCGTGCTGTTGTAAGATCTTTCGCAATGACCACAGTGACTGCCTTACTGACAACATGCCGGCCCGTTTACCGCACTCTACCCGTGTGGGTGGACAAAGAGAGGCGGAGTTTGCAGCTGCCGTGCTGTTGTAAGATCTTTCGCAATGACCACAGTGACTGCCTTACTGACAACATGCCGGCCCGTTTACCGCACTCTACCCGTGTGGGTGGACAAAGAGAGGCGGATTTTGCAGCTGCCGTGCTGTTGTAAGATCTTTCGCAATGAACACAGTGACTGCCTTACTGACAACATGCCGGCCCGTTTACCGCACTCTACCCGTGTGGGTGGACAAAGAGAGGCGGAGTTCGCAGCTGCCGTGCTGTTGTAAGATCTTTCGCAATGACCACAGTGACTGCCTTACTGACTACATGCCAGCCCTTTTACCGCACTCTAGCCGCGTGGGTGTACAAAGGGAGGCGGAGTTTACAGCTGCCGTGCTGTTGTAATATCTTTCAAAAGTGAGTATTTACGTATTACTACCGCTATGGATGTAGGCATGTTGCGATTTTATTCGGATCAAAAGTATAATAAATAGTTTTTCTTCTTTGTGTTCCCTTTTATGTAAAAGATTCCATTAGTCGTCCAAAAAAAATCACTAATGGTTTTCAATTACCACGTTTAAACATATCTATGGCAAATAAAATGCATGTTGCATGTAAGTAACGTTATTTCTGTTCTTATTTATACTTCATAACCTAGCACGTGACATTTCTTAAATAAAGCCCCAATCCAGCCCGAAGACCTGGAAGCAAATAAAAATGTATACTATTTTCGCTGCGAATGATTACTTTTGCAGACTAAAATAAGTTCCCCGCACTTTTATTCACGAACAGTTGATCAAGTCATACGGAAGAAAATGACAGATCGTCAACTGATGTGCATTTCTATTTTCCTTTTTCCTTAAAAGCCTCTATAAGCCACAGGTGAGCATTTTTATTTTGTATACAACAATTTACGATAAAGTTTTAATGTCTAACAGAGGAAAAATAATTAGCTTTTTACTAAAACATTTAAACAAACAAAAATAATATAGTTCATTGTTGGTCTCCGTTTAACATACAAGTTTAAATAAAAACAATTTTACCTTTTTCTATTTGCTCTCGATGAAGGCTTCGATAAACACCTGGGCTTTTTCTGTCATGAATGAAGCACTGTAATACCGATTTGGTTTCCTCATCAAGTATATAAGGGCGGGGGGATGGGCGGGGAACTAAACACGTGTGCTTTGGTTGTCAGTTGCTTTCGTTAAAAAGTTTACTCAAAATTCATATATTGGAAGTTATCCCACCACCAGCAAAGTTAATATTGTTCCCAGAAACGTAAGTCACATCGCAAAACGAGCACGCGTCATATTCCCTGTAAGTTTGATTTTCGAAGTCATTTGCTCCGGGGGAGGTGCACGGTCAGCAAACGTGTGTATTTCAAAGCGTTTTCAACAAATCTATGAAATACACAAGGGAAAAATAAAATATATAATAGGGGAAAAATGAATAAAAAAACAACCACATTCATAAACTTTACAACGTACTCAACGAAATCTATTTCTGCTTTAGGAGCTGTGACGTCATTGCCAAACATTTTAGTGTCAACGTATTTTTTCTCTCCCTCAAAGGTCATAATATTATTTGGTAGCATGAATAATTTCGTTTGTTTTATACAAAAAATTTGGTTACTACGGATATAATTTGTCTGTTGACTTGTTGACAATTTTCTCCACCATTTACATAAGCATACCATTTGTCACGCAATAAACGGGACATTTCCCCTTTTCTTACTTGTGTGTATCGTGTCCCAAATATTTTTGTTCGGACGAAAAAGATCTCGTATTTTCTTGACACCCTCTTTTTAAATTCAAATCCTAACTAAAAATTGTTACCATTTCTTGCGAGAATTGTTGAGTCGACGCTTATCTCACTTATTGTTGCCATTATTTAGCGCGTTCTGTTAACAGTGAAGACAGACGATCGGCCTAGAATCGTTATTTATTTCACGTAAAGTTTACAATACGACATTTTCGATGGCTGGAAACTCGGATATCGTTCAGCAGGAGAAATAAAACACAAAATGGCTTCTTCTGCTGCTGTTGCAGAAACTTCTAACATCAATGACGTCATGTAATAAACAAATAAAATTAACGTGCAAGTTTGTTTCACACATCCTAAGAAATTCTGCTTATGTTGTTTCTAAGAAGTATGCCTGCAATCTAAACACTGCATGTGCAGACATGAACGATAAATTGTTATGCAATAGGAAGTTAGATCATTTAATGCAGCGAGGACATTCTGGTAATATTTGCAAATGCAGTTCAATTAGGGTATAAATTGCTCTGATGCAAAGTGTATTCAATATCATGTTTCCTTCATTCTAATGTAATTGTTAATTCGTTATTCAGAAAGTATTGATCGGTTAGTCATAACCTTTTCAAGCGTTCCGTATTTTTATGAAAAAAAAAGATAAACTTAATCTACAATAACAAATTAAATTCTAATTATTTAATCAGGTGTTCCGATTTGTAATGTGACAGTGGCTACATCGAAGCTGAATTCTTGATTAACATTTTCGTTTATTGCTGGCGGCAGGCATACTTCTGCCTTATTTCCTGAACCTCGTTAACTCATCTATATTAGCAGGCTTTGTAATACGTTCCAAATATCCCCATAAAACATAATTGATACACACATTCAAACATTTCGCCGAAGACTTCCCATTCTGTACAATTATGGCTGGGTTTATTTTTGGGCGGGCGAAGAGTTTCACATTTTGCTTTCAAATGATTAAATTTGATGTGTCTGAGCATATATTTAAAAGTTGGTTTATATTAGTTTTATATGCGTTATTCTTTACTTATGAAATATACTGTATATAACATGATTTTCGGCCTATACTAATAAATAAACAGCACAAAACATGAAGCTTTGCATCAATCATAATTGTTATTAATGTTCATGAAATTGTCGCGGTACATCCGTTGAGAGCCATTGTCCTGGTATAGCGGAACGTCGTTTTTTTCTTTTGCTTTCTTCCAGTTTGTTTTAGTATATATAGAGAAGCTCGCACAACGGGTATGACGGGATTGTTCGATAACCGAATTCTAATGGCTTCATCTCCCCTCCTGCTGCGGCGTAATATGCACGTCCATCGGAAACCAAAGCAAAATCAAAATACAAGGCAATCGCTTGTACACAACACACGTAAAAATATTGTTGACTGATTGCGGGTTCTCTTCGTTAGGAGGGTCTACATTGTTATATCATCCAAACAAAATCATGATGGCATTATTTTTGGCCTTCTATTCCTCCATTCTTTCATGCACCGAAGGGATATTCGTAATCCTGTGACTCTTGTTTTACATACACATTTTTGTTGCGCAGTTAGGTACCTCCAGAGGCAAAGTTCATCGGCATCCGAAAGAAAAAGTTACAGATTTATTAGGGTGCATGTCTATTTCTTGAAATAGTCTTGAAGTGTAAAAGGGGACATAAAGGATTGCATAACAAACTTCCCTGGCGCCGAATAACCTTCATCTGAAATAACGTGTACTTCCTCACGTAGCACAGGAAATGCGCGATGATTATGGTGAAGGATGTCTATCAATCGATCTTAGGGCGGAGGGAAAATGTTTATTCGCGGAACATCAATACACTTGGACATTTCCTCCATTTTTGAGATACATTTCGGACAGAGTTCATTTGTGCCGTGTTCTGACTGGCATTATCTATATTCTAAATTTAATCTGAGACAAAATCTGTTAGTCGACTTTCGTTCAGCGCTGTGCACCACGCTTGTTCTTAGGTAGTAACTGTTTGTGATTCTCTCTAGCTTAGTTGGATCCTCGAATACTTCTAATGCGGTATGTTTCAGAGATTGATTCTCCGATTCGACTTGATACAGCTCGCTATGGCACCAAGACAATTGTAATTTTCTTTACTTTTATGCTGACTAAAATCATTTTCATTACTTTTAGTTTTAAACTTTAATCTTACATAAACATTCGCACTTCGGACTCCAATGAGAATTGGAAATATACCTAAGAATAGAAACAGTTCGTCCCTCAGACGGGAGTGATAGCCGGACTTCTGCATTTGACACGATGCCCGATCCAACATCCCGGTGAGAATGAAACCCGGGACTTTTCGATTAGAAGGCGTAATTATTCCAAACCCTGGACGGCAGAGGCAATCGAAAAAAGTGTTACACAACTTGTTTAAATGCCCAATTTTCAAGGTCTATGCTAGGCTACAGAGCCGCTGAACATCATTACAATCATGTTTGTTATGGAATAAAGGAATAACCGTTACTTGTTATTAAAATAGTTTTGTGAAGGGCGCCCAAGCCCCGCGGGGCCCTGTCACATGTTAGGGTACTTGCACCGAGCCAGCCTCCAGACAACATTGCTGCTTTTGGAGTTGACAAGCCTTTCCTCGCGTTGTAAGCTTTCCTTGTCAGTCCCCCATCGCTTAGAATGGTCACCTCGGGGTCACAACAGCGCGTGGGCTTTGCTCTACCTCGAAGTGGAATTGTAATACAAACTGTTTAAAAGTCCCCTAATTGTCCACTCCTTTTAATACTCAAATCCAATACTTTGTCCTCATTCTTTTAATTGGTACTTAATAAGATATATGTTTCGTAAAGTTTATGGAAATTAATAACGCAAATTATGTGTAGCAATCACATAACTCTCTGCCAGTTATCTCGTTGCTCTGTATAAATTAATCAACCTACAGATAATACTTCCTGTTAATTAAAATAAATATCCCAGTGACTTGTTTCAATTTATTGCGAGTACAGAAACAAACAAAGAAGCTGGAGTGACTGCTGAAAGTGCATACTCAGTTCTGACATTGTTTCTCCCTTAACATAAGCTGAGAAAAGAATGAACATGATTTTCCTAAAATACACTGCTTAGAATATTGTATGCTTAAACGAATAATACATTTTAACTGCACATAAGAGTTGTGGCACCTTAAGGAACCGAGAGACAGTTCGTGCTTTGTGTAATGCGCAAACTTAAGCGCTGCGAGTGAGAAAAATGAAAAGCATTGTGGATATGGAGAAGAATAGAGTATGTGAAATGGATTAGTTAAGTCGTGTGTCTGTACCAGATATAAGGAAAGGGAGAAGCAAAAAACATATAGAAACTGATACTGAAGAGGATAAAAAAAATAGGTGGAAATATGGGTAAAGAGAAATTGTTTCCTAATTGTAAGAAACCGCACTGTATCACACGAATTGATAAAAAGAGCTCATAAGCGGAGACAAACAGGTAAGTAGGGAAGGAGGATGAATTAAGGATGCTGTTTTACGCAGTGAAGGTGCTGGTTTTGTCACAAAGTTATAGATTTACATAGCTATATATAACTATAGATTTAGATTATTCATATAACCTTCTATAAAGCATTGCTTCGAGACCTTCACCTAAGCACAGGTGATAATTTCTCAATACTCCTTTCCTCATTTCCATAGTAGTAGTAGTAGTGTGTGTGTGTGTGTGTGTGTGTGTGTGTGTGTGTGTGTGTGTGTGTGTGTGTGTGTGTGTGTGTGTGTGTGTGTGTGCGTGTGTGCGTGCGTGCGTGCGTGTTGCCCCAGGGATATACGTGAGTGATGGTTATGATTGGAGAATATTTGGAAACTTTGAGCAGACTATTCAATTGTGATGTAACCATAAAACTAACATAAATATCCACTTTAGTGAACAAGTCCGGGCTTTCACATCATTTAGAATTCAAAAATTATAGTAATAACGTAGGCGAGACTAGTGGGCGTGCCCTGGCAAGAGTAGAAATGCATACAAATCCGAAAAAAAAAATGGTTCTTCTCCACAGCATTTCTGTTGTAATGTCAAGATGTCGTAAGTTTTAAGTGCGGTCATAAAAAGCACGTGATAAACTTGCTGCAGATTTCCCGGTTACGTAATGCGACTTATGAGCCATTAAGAGCAGATGACCGTCCATTATCAACGAACTCGTGTAATTAATTGCTCATTTCTTATTGAATCAGTGCTTAAACATTTCTAGGCCTACCCTAGCGAAGTTTCTCGTAACTGCATTTGCGTTCCGATGGTACAACCAAAAGTTCCACGTCGATATTAAATTGAGGTTCATGAATGCACAAAAATAACTTGTTTGAATGAGTGTGTGTGTGTGTGTGCGAGAAGGAGACAACAATAGTGTGGAACGAAAAGTTGGCTAAACACCAAATTTCATACTCCAGTTAGCCAGCTTTGATGAACAGCCGCAGATTCTCACAATAATACCAACGCGAGCTAAACTTTATCAAAATAATTTTTGTCTTAAAAGCTGCCAGAAATCTGGATTACAATAGCATGTTTAATGCATTTCATGACAAATAAAATGTATATCTTAAAGTGTTTAAGAATAACCCGTGCAGGCTTATTCCTTTTGTTGAATTTTTGATAATTTTATTCAACCGAGGAGCCATGAGAGAGTCAAAAGCGTTCTACTGCAAAGATGTCTTTATAGTTATAACCCTAACTTGTGCATTTACCTAGTACAACATTTTGAAAATGTCTCATATGTTTATCACTGTCTTCACATGAACTCATTAACATCGCTCCTTAGACTAAAACTAATTTAGATCGCCTCAATGGTAGAATGGTCAGCGTTGCAGAAGTCTCGGGTTCTATTCCCATCTCGAGCAGTGGAATCTCGGGTTCTATTCCCATCTCGAGCTGGGGAATTTTGTCAGCAAGTGGAATATTAATTCCCTAACCTCCGAGTCTGGAAGTGTGCATATGAGAGTGGACGTATTTAATATTGAGCGGGATGGCTCAGGCGATTTCATCCGTGGCCCGTATTCGGGAGGTCCGGTTTCGATTCCCGTTGCCAACCTACCTGACCCATGGATTTTTTCGAGGGTTTTCCCGGGTTGCCAGGTGAATGCTGATAGGTTAATTACATCCCCCGAATTATCTGTAACTACATTTCATCTTCATTATCATTTCACCTCATCTGGTGGTCTCGTTCAGGGTAGAATAGTCGGCGGGTTTCTCGGCGCTGCACGGCAGGATGATATGCTCTGAGCAAAACTCCCTACTCCGGTAGGACTGTCTCCGGTTTCCGAGCCGGCTCTATTAGGGCCGTTTCCGGACCGCAGTCAGGTGAGCTGCCGATTGTACTGGACTAACGGGGAGCTTCCAACTGCTTCAAAAGTGGATGGACTCTGTCCTCTTAACTTCGTGGCTCCCTGGGACGGCCGCCCGTTGTCTCCTCTCACCTCATACTTCCTCCAGGGATGCCCCAAATAGATCAAGACTGGTCGCAGTGCCGAATCCCCTTCCTAGTAATGCAATCCAAGTATGTTTAATACCAACAATTATTAGAAACCAACGTTAAGATACTCAACTATGTGGTGTTTCTGGAGTTACTTCCTAAAATGTTCACAGCAGGTAATACGACTTATACAAATGAAAACGTAGTAACAAAACCATTACCATGCTATTCCAGCCGTGTTGCTTGTAATTAGTCCACTTTGTTTAATTTGACATCACTCCTTATAAACATTTATCGGGATTAACGAACGTCATGTGCCTAGAAGAATTCCTCTTTGTATACATGTGACGTATTAAAGGAATTTGTAAGCCGTGTGAGTGTCGCCCATCAATATTATTTCTATTCATTCCAGTCATAGTAATAATAAATCCCTTTTCTTTTAGGACTTACCTCTGAAATACTGTTTGTGATGCCTTATATTCTAAGTATTATCGTTAATTTGCATTCTTTTGTTACTTATAAAGCTCTTGATTGCTTAAAAGCAAACTTTTTATAAACATTTCCTGGTGGAATGCTCCCTACGCACTATAGCTGTACTATCTGCTGACTTTTATGAAACAAAAATTATCGTTTACAAAAAGCTGACATAGTAATAAGTGGAGAAATCTGTCGGACTGTTGTATAAGCTTTCATCTATTGCACGGTTCGTAAACAAGCCCTATTTCCCCTCCAGATCACAAATGTTACAAACAGTAAACTCGTTTTAGCTATAAAAGAAATATTAAATAGTATATAACTGCATAACAGTTTTCTCCGCCCTATATGTTAAGCACTTTACAAAGCAAGAACTACAAAATAAAGTGTAAAGCATCTAATTGGAGGGTGAATCCAATAAAGGCAGAGATAATCTAAAATGCTTATTTTTCAAGACAAGGCCACTACGTCGTTAAACTAATAACGAAGGGCACAGTTCTTAAGCTGAGTTATCTGAGTCATTTTGAAAAATGTTTGCAGAGATGATTTTCGTCTTATACTGGTTTGGACACTTGTCAAAATGTATATGGTACAGTTCCGGAATATTAAGAGCAAGTTTCTGCAAAAGGAAACAGTTGACACACACTCCCTCCTAACGTTCAAAGGACGTCAGGAGAATTCTAGACTGGACAATATTTGGACAATACAGATGTGAAATATCAGTTGTCTCTACAAGAAAATTCTATTTTTAGAAATCTGATGGAGCTTCATTAAGTCGAGTATTCCACGACGTTACAAACCTGAAGCTTTACGTAAGAATGTCAACTTTTTTCCCTCGATATTTCACCCATTTGACAAGTTTAACCAAAGTTTTTGGATCTGTGAAAATGCAATGCTACGACTTCTTTGAAATGACAATCGTCAATTTTATTAGATAAAATATTAATTAATTCCTAGGTGACAAAACATAGGCATTTTGGTGAAAACATTTTTTGCTTCTTTATAGCAAAAATTAAAGTATTCAATACTGAGAAGTCTTCTCATATGAAGAATATTAAATAAATCACTTCCTTTTCTCACTATCCACTGCAAGGAAAACGCCAAAGTTGCCTGCTGCGATTACAAAACTTATTCTCCGCATGTCTTCTTTAACCTTCTAAAATTTGCCTACTGCATCATAATAGAATTAAGTGCTATGGACTTTGCTGCTCCTTTATTTGACATTTGCAGTATATGTACTTTACTATTATACTGTACTAATTTTCTTGTTTTCATTAGTAGTATCATGTCACATAAATCTTACAGAATTGTTTGCCACGGTGCAATATTCAATTCTTTCTATCAGCGAAAATCAGGACTGCTATGCTGAAATCAACTTCATGCAATTCATAGATGTGTAGTGTTTAACGCCCGCTTTTACTACATACGGCACCGCAGGCGATGACACTGATGATACATGAGATGAAGATGGAGCACCGGTGGAATGAGATGGCGGGGGAAACCGGAGATCCCGGAGAAAACCCGCGCCAGCGCCGTGTTGTCCACGACAAATCTCACTTTGCGGTCGCCTGAGATCGAACCCGGGTCGCCTTGGTGACAGCCAATGGAATTTATAGATAAACATGCAATCTTATAAGCGTTCATGACATACAATAATTTGAACTTAAACCATTGTAAAGTTTTAAACTTTTTTTTTTTTTTTTTTTTTTTTTTTTTTTTTTTTTTGCGAGGATGATTTCTATCCGGTTTTGATTTCTAAATACCGCATTTTATCGCATAAGGCCCCCTCCCTCGCATATTTCCCTCCCCTATAATTTTTCATCACTAAAAATTATTTACCTATTAAACATCGCATAATTTCCTCTTCTGGTTCGTTCTTATCGGAGCGGCCTTCAAATGGCTTGAAAATGGACAACAATCGACGCAGCGGTGCTTGTCACGGACAACAATGGGCGCAGTGCTTGCCACAACAATACTCATAGTTATTGTCAAAACCTATGAAATGTGAACTTGCAGACGTGTTTCTAAGTCAATTTGTTACAAGTCGTCATAACGTCGAAATATTCCAAATACACGGCAAAATTTAAATTAAATGTACCTATATAACTATTACATAATACTATATGGTTTCCCTTCCTTTCTGAATTCCTACAAGCACCACTTGCACAAATCCTTCCCCAGTGTTTTCAAGCAAATGTTTCGAGAAAAAAAAGGAGGGAATTACGCGATAAAATACGTAAAACGGGATTCATTTCCTTTTTACATCTACACTCTGCAAATGGAACTTGGCAGCGAACCATTTATGGCTGTGCCTTTAAGAGTACAAGGTTTTTTATAATTAAAATATACAGTAACGCATTCTACTGAAAATCGGAGTGTGGTGTGCAATAATTGGTATGAAAATAATAGAACCGATTTAATTTAATGAAGCAATGTAAGATATGTTGACCGTTTGTGTGGACAAAATTTTAGTGCGCCTTTGCCGACACCATTTTGTCGGTGGCTTTCAGTTCTCTCGTGCATTGGGAGAGAGTGCGCGAATGGGTTACTATATATTTTAATGACCCAAATGATTGGGACCAAGTAACAGGATAAGTTATATGGGGGAATCATATGCGCAGACATCTGCTGCCTATCCGTTTACAATCGCAAATAAACAATTCCGGGAGCTCTGCCGAATACTAATATTGTTCCTATTGAATTCAGAGTAATTTACACATTGGCGCCGACCTCGCATTTCTGCCAGCAATAAGTAGAGTTTGCTGTTTTATCGGTAGATGTAAACCAGAAAAGTGTAAACACTTTCAAACCTTGGTAAAGAAAATGTTTTATAGCAGAGTCAAGTGGCGCTGACATCTGTTGATACATTCCAAATCTGCTCAAAATTAGTACGTAATTACTAGCAGATTTTACGCTTCTACCCAGTTAAAAATTTAAAAACATTTCGGATATTTAAAATTTGGTTGAAATTGGAATAAAACGTACATAAATTTAAAATTCAGTAATTACTACGGCTGAATTTTCCGTATGCACAAATGACTCGCAGTAGCACTACTTAGGCATATACACCAATTTTATTGAGCAACTGTTGCATGCATATACTCAACGCTACTGAACATTCAACATATATTTAAGATAATCTTGTATGTACTTAAACCACTTCTGAATTACTCCGAATTACTAGGTATATACTTACTCCGTAATCACTGAAGTATTACATTCATTGGTACATACGGGAACGTGGCCTCTTCTACCAACATGACCGTAATGCTATCTCCATCACTAAACAAATGCGTCTCAAATACAACGGCATTCTTAAATTACGACGTCGTGGACTTCTATTGCAATAATTTAAAACAGATACAATGACTACAGATAGTATTCACTAACATTTACAACGAAAATCTCACATGAAAATAAAAGAAATACTTAAAAAGGTCAAAAAGATACTATAATTTACATATTTCAGGCTTTTTGAAGGTATCCAGTTTATCTTGTTTATTTCAATTGCACTGCCATCTGGTTCAGGTGTATAGCTTACAAAAATCCTTTTACATGCATTTAGCAGAGCCATTTTTAGTATATCTGAAACTGCAGTGAAAGTTTTGATCTATGGAAAAACATGTTAAATGCGGAACAATCAATTTCTTAATTATCGTCTGACTTTTTACTATACAAATTCATCTCTTCACCAGTCCAAAACACATGTCCGGCGAGGGCATTGTCAGCGGTAACAAAAACATTACTCCACCAAATGCATATCCCGGGTTTGATTCTCGGTTGCAGCAAGGTAAGTTTCCTGTTCTGCACTTTGGATAAGTGCTTTAAGCATGTTTAATCTTAATAATCCTTATAAAACTTGCAGTCAACAACAGTTGTTTCTCAAGTCAAAGTCCTGATATGACCATACAAGAAAACAAACGGAAAAAAAAAGTAATATACAAAGAAAATAATTTTCAACACTAAAAATGCAATAATTAAAGTATTTGTGTATTCATAAAAACAAACATAACCATAACATAAAAACTCGGGAAAATATTTTCCCAATACTTGAATTATACAAATGTTTTTATGTGTGTTTCAATTAAGTATTTTTCTCTCCGTTAATCTACATGCTAAAATTGTTTACAAGGAAGACAAATGCTTACAACAATTGAGTTATTGTCGCTGCAACTTAAGGTAATTTCTAACTCACGCTCTACGCTTAGAAGTTTATGCTAGTACAATAGAACACGTAGAAGCGACTTTAGACATCCCCGTTTTAGCGTAAACTGTACGAGAAATATATGTAATGTACAAAAAAATATTGACCATTCCGTTGCTTGTACCGAAATGTAATCAATGAGTGACTGGTTTCCACAAATCAAATAGGCCCCGCGGCTCCACGAGGGAGTCGAACAAAATACCCTTGCCCTCGGAGAATTTAAGGCATTAGAGTGGACGTACCTGTTTCCTGCCCTCCTAGGTGGTTGTATGAATTTTCTGGAGCCGTCTGCTGCGTTTCTCACGTAGAACACAATTGCACTAGAGAAGAGCACTACATGCTATACACTGCACTCGCCGAGCACTGTCGCTATGGCAACTCCCAGCCGACCGTTCACCACAAGCGCACAACATTGACTGGCCGTGCAGTGGGTAACTGGCAAGGTATAACGTCAGGTGGTACCCCCTCCATTCATGTTCTGCGCGCTGTTCCTCGACCCTCCGCAGGGTTGCTAGTAACCCCGCGTTTTTATTTTCATTCCAGGAAATTAAAAAATGTCTGGTTTAATGAAACAAACTTATGAACACTCTAAGATGTTTACAGTGATATCATCAGCAGCAATTTTTCCATTTACTTGGTGATCCTATCTACACTGGCATTGAAAAGACTATGCATATTTCATGCCGGTGTTCTTTGCAAGTCGAATTACTGCACTTTCCACGGGTAGTTTTGCATTTCTGGTCCAGTTCCTAGGACAAGTGGAACATCTTGATAACTTCTGAAGTCTGGAAGGTGGTTCTTCATATGCAAGAGGTCATCTCTGCCTTAGAAATGAAGCTTTATATATTCGAACAAAGCTCTGACGTCAAATTTCTCCTCAGGTGCTTGACGAGCTGCATTCAGATACTTCAAAAGTCTTTGCTTTCTTCTTCTGCCCCTACGGGAGAAAATATGTCTTCGTTACTGCGTATAGTTTTTTCATGAAGTAACAAAACTATGACAGAAATCTGAACCTGCTTTCTGATATAATGCATTTGTATAAAATAGTTTCACTATGGTGAGATGTCCGCCTTTTTTTGCAACCTGCCGTGTACACGAAGCGGATTAAAGTACAATTTATACATTATTGGTGCCATAAACAGACATCTGATTAATTTTATTAACTCTTCTATGTAACTCATCATTAGTGATCTTAACATCAATCGTTTCTTGATTTAAGAGAATTTTGCCTGGCTTTAGGAATTTTGCAGTGGGTTCCGCTGGAATGTGCAGAAATAAGACAGCTAATAAAGTCGCTCTTAATTAATGTACTATTTGTAGCTAACACACTACAATTTGCTAACAACACTTAATTATTTTCATTTATTTATTATTGAACACACTATGTACATTAGACAAAATGCATGAATCATTGCAATTTATTATCATCTTGGTAAAATTTAAGCGACATTGTTCCTGCTACACAGTCAAGTAAATGGTACTGATCACATGATTGGCCACATAGAGTTCGATGCGAGATGAAACCCTTTCAGAAGGGCTAATTACAAGGAATATATCAGTATCTACTGAAACCCAGTGGGATGGCTCAAGCGGTTTCGTCTGTGGCCCGCATTCGGGAGGCCCGGCTTCAATTCCCGTGGCCGAACTACCTGACCCATGGGATTTTTCTAGGGTTTTCCCAGGTCACCAGGCGATTTTGTTTGTAATTTTACGTCCTCCAACGTTGTCATATCGGACGATGACTGAATTGGGTAAAATGATGCTCAAATGAGCCCGGGGTCCATGGAGCTTAGAGTTACCCGACATTCGTCTTTTAGGATAAGGGGAAACCCCGGAAGAAACCTTATCCAAGTAACTCACCCTGAGCGAGATTCGAACTCGGGACCTCTTGAACGTGAAGCAGACATCCTACCACCACGCTACCGAGGCGGGCCACCGCTGGGTAGGTTTATTACGTCACCGAAATTCCTGTCCCTTTATTTCATCTCCATGATCATTTCCTATCTCTCTCATCTGATGGTCTCTTTCAGGGTAAAAGTGTTGGCGGGAGTCTCGGCGCTGTCATTACTCCTTGGGTCAGCCGCCCTCAGTATCCTCTCACCTCATCCTTCATCCCTAGGATGCGCCAGTTGGCTTAGGTACAATAAACCACGGGTTTCGGTGCCGATTCTCCTCCGTAGTAATCCTAATCCTAAATCTACTGACATGAGGCTGTCGCTTTTAAGCACACTTAAAACTATGGAAAGATTGAAACCCACAACCTTAGAATCAGTATAGCAGTACCTAACCTACTGAACCAGACAGGCGGACTTTATTATTATTATTATTATTATTATTATTATTATTATTATTATTATTATTATTATTATTATTATTATTATTATTATTATTATTATTATTATTATTATTATTATTATTATTATTATTATTATTATTATTATTATTATTATTATTATTATTATTATTATTATTATTATTATTATTATTATTATTATTATTATTATTATTATTATTATTATTATTATTATTATTATTATTATTATTATTATTATTATTATTATTATTATTATTATTATTATTATTATTATTATTATTATTATTATTATTATTATTATTATTATTATTATTATTATTATTATTATTATTATTATTATTATTATTATTATTATTATTATTATTATTATTATTATTATTATTATTATTATTATTATTATTATTATTATTATTATTATTATTATTATTATTATTATTATTATTATTATTATTATTATTATTATTATTATTATTATTATTATTACTATTATTATTACTATTATTATTATTATTATTATTATTATTAATTATTATTATTAATTATTATTATTATTATTATTATTATTATTATTATTATTATTATTATTATTATTATTATTATTATTATTATTATTATTATTATTATTATTATTATTATTATCATTATTATCATTATCATCATCATCATCATCATCATCATCATCATCATCATCATTATTATTATTATTATTATTATTATTATTATTATTATTATTATTATTATTATTATTATTATTATTATTATTATTATACGGGTTTATAGCCTCATCTACGGAAGGTCAATTCCATCTTAACTTTCTTCAGATGGGAGATCGGCATTATCTATCACCTTAGTTTATCACCACGTCAGATCCTATACCATATCTCTCCAAGACCCGCACCACAAAATCAACAACAGAAGCTACAACAACAATAATACATCTAGGCTTATCTTCCTGTGTATCATTTCAGAAGACACGATACAATTATTGCAAACACGAAATGTAACAAGGGTTACTCCGACAATGGCCTAACTGATCTCAACAATAATGTCTCACAACCTAATTACATTGAATGAAACGTCTTTTCTCAGATAGCAACAAATAAGTAATTTAAACTACCAACATTATCGCCACAAATTATTTTCCCTGGTGTTATGTATACTGACAATTAAAATAAAATGTAAATGATAAGTGAGCAGAGACTCCATTATAATATTTACAGCTTATGAAATAGGCCTTAAATCACTTAAATTAGATAGGCAAACAGGTACGACAATCACATCAAACTGGGCTAATTTTATTCATTTGCCACTTAAAAACAAATTTGGGCAAGATAGAGCATTATAGGTATAGCAAATAACCATCTTTATGGTTAATTTACAAAATACCACTAATATCTCAAGGAAAAATAAAAATTGTCTTTTAATTTGCTCCATTCTGCTACTATGCGTCTCTTTAAGGCAATCCCTATTGTGAGTTTTTAAATATATTTCTCTATTGCCTAAATTTAAACTCCCAAACAGGTTTGTAATTATTTATTGCGTTTGTTATGTACCATTGTTTTAATCTGTATCAGACTAGAACGATTCGTTGTAAACACATTAGATGCGAAAAAGTAACAGAGATGTTTTAATGCAACGCTCTTAGGTTGCTGGTTGGAAATGAAATGTGTAGTGTTTAACGCCGTTTTTTAAACTGATGATACATGAGATGAAGATGGAGCACCGGTGGAATGTGATGCCGGGGAAAACCGGAGATCCCGGAGAAAACTCGCCCCAGCGACGTGTTGTCCACCACAATTCTCACTTTGCGGTTGCCTGGGATCGAACCCGGGCCACCTTGGTGAGAGCCAAGCGATCTAATCACTCGACCACGGCGCGGCCTGAATTTATTTTCAAAAGTTTTGTTTCGCCTAGGCGCTTTATAAAAAGAAATTGTTTGTTAAATAATATGATATAGTTTATCTACTCTGTGCCTACCTGCTGCTCGGTAGTACAGTAGTAAGTATCCTCGCCTATCACGTGGGAGACCGGGGTTTGATTCCCCACCGGTTTTTTTTCCCTAGTCAATTATAACATTTCTATAAACGATGTTGTAATTAGGGTGCCATCGCAACTAAGATGTTCAAAAGGCTTTGGGGATGATTAAAGGAGGATCAAACAATATATTTATAGTGATATGTCGGTATCGAAGTTTAGGGTGGAATGCAATACCTTCTTTACCTACCATGCACGTGGTAGTGAAAGTAATACATACGCGAATTAATTAAAATTTCTCACCATTTACATATAGAACATTTTTAAAAGGTCCAGTGCAATAAACAGTAGTGCGCCATTTTTTAAAATCAAATTTATATTGCTGTCTACGCTGTTGTCCGGATACTTATTTCTTCAAATCTTTTCTGGGGGTTTCCTTGTTCGAACTCATTTTCATTGTACGCCTTCACAGTTTTCACTCTTTCTCATATCGAATAAGTTATTTTGCAGAATGCGACCAGACCTTATGAAATAAACTGAAATGCTGACAGATAAATGCCAACAATCTGCGTAGTTCACGAATGATTATTACATTAAAATTTAACATTGATGTACTTTTTATTGTGCTCATTTCTATGCAAAAAGATACAATAACGTTATCTTTCATGTAGTCAAAATATCACATTCACAATCAAATGGGAGTGGGGCTACTTTTATCTCTCCATTCTCTATAATTTCTCCCTGTATACGAGTAATTTTCCATTTTTCTATCAAATTTCAGATATCAACATATGTTCTTCTAAATGCTAAATATGGAATTGCTGCTTTTATGTAGATAAAAAGTCGTACGGCTCCTTCTCCTTCAGAAGTTTACTTAAATATGGCTTTTATGGTCAGTAAATAGTTGTTTTGAACTAAAGAAATTAATTTCCGGAGATGCTGACCTAAATGTCGTAACTGAATAAAAAAATATCCGTTGAGCGGTAGTGAATTTAAAAGGCGCCGGAAATCCTCCGATAAAGTGACACGCATATCAGCGGAACAGAAATGGTTGGCGGTGGTCCAAACGGACGCCGTGTTATTTCTGGACCATTCCATTCAAAACAAAGCACGGCCTTCCCAGAAATAATAAGGGACTGCACGAAATTAAGGGCAACCTCATGGCTGCAAGTGACAGTTACTGTGGATGATGGGAACAACCTCAAGCAGCAGTTCTAGGAAGACATCTATCCGGATCAATGCCAACGCATCACCAACGGGTCATTTTCCCCTTCCCCGAAATCCATCATCGATAGTAATTGTGGTAAATTATACCACCTGTTTATTTTTAGTACTATGAACCACAGTATTACTATTATCACTATACCTTATAATTTCTACGTTCAAATTTGAACTTATTTTCTGAATATGACAGTTGCAATTTTTATGTTCTCTAAGCATATGGCTCCAAATGACAACAACACAGTTACAAAAGAAATATGAATATTATGGCTCAATAAACTACCATACGAGTATGTGTACTCTCGTAGGTGTTCCTACACCTAGGAGTAATTGGTTTCGTGTTGGAACTTTACCAGAAGTCATAATTCAAAAAAAGTTTAGTAGGATGAGGATTACTATGGAGGGGATTCGGCACTACGAGCAGTCTTGATCTATTGTAGCTATGCCCCCAATTGGGGCATTCCCAGGAGCAAGGATGAGGCGAGAGAAGACAGAGGAGCCACGACAGTGCAGAGGACAGGGTCCACCCACTTTACCAGTTGGAAACTTCCCGGCAGACCAGCACAACCGGCAGTTCACCCGACTGCGGTCCGGAAACGGCCCCACCAAACCGGGTTCGGAAACCGGAGACCGTCCTACCGGAGGAGGAAGTTTTACTCAGAGTTTATCATCCTGCCATGCAGCGCCGAGACACCCGCCAACACTTCTACCCTGAAAGAGACCACCGGATGAGAAATGATAATGGAGATGAAATGGAGGGACAGGAAATTTGGAGGATGTAATTAACCTATCAACATTCGCCTGGCCCGGTTAAGTCCCCGAAAAAAAAAAAACATGGGTCAAGGAGGTTGATCACGTGAATCGAATCCAGGCCTCTCGAATGCGGGCTACAGACGAAACCACCTGAGCCATGCCGCTTGGTGAAAGTTTTAGTAGATGTTTAGTATCTTGTTACCGCAACTCAGGAGTGGAGCGATGTGGCTCAGACCGTAACGCTTGATGTTCGCATTCGGGAGGTCCTGGGTTCCATCCCAAGCAATTCATTTCAAGCATGAAATGAATTGGATTGGGCGTGTCGGCGAGGGGTGAGCTTTCCTTTCCTTTCCTTCCTTCCTTCCTTCCTTCCTTCCTTCCTTCCTTCCTTCCTTCCTTCCTTCCTTCCTTCCTTCCTTCCTTCCTTCCTTCCTTCTTTCTTTCTTTCTTTCTTTCTTTCTTTCTTTCTTTCTATTCATGTCCTCCAACGTTAAGTCATATCGGACGATGAACGAAATGGGTGAAATTATGCTCAAATGAGCTCAGGGTCCATGGTACTTATTAGTTACCCAACATTCGTCTTTCAGGATAAGGGAAAATCCCGGAACAACACTTTTCAGGTAACTCGTCCTGAGGGGGTACCCGTTTGGGGTACGGGAGGCTTCGGTCCTGCACCCACTCATTTTGCCGGCCCTGTCCTAGAGGATTCAAACTGCGGTCCTCCCGTTCTGAGTCCTATTTGTGCTGGTACTTTTGTTGGAATTATATAAAAGCATTAACAGTGAATACGTATGGAGAACGTGCAGTGAAATTAGGTATAAGCATTTTTCCGGGTCAGAAGTTGCTTACACGTTTGAAGTATCAATTAAAAGTTTATAACGTGTTTCATATACATATAGATGAAGTCCAAAGTGATCAATGCTGGAACATAACGCTATTACATTTTTTAATCAATGAAATATTATTTAAAATTTCCCATGGAGTCAACTTCAGCAGGTGCTCATATTAACGTGTAGCAGACGAGAATATTTTTGCTTCTGGGAAATGTACATTACGTGGACAGTGTAACTGGAATAGGCAAGGCAAGTGGTGTAGCCAGGTTGATGCAAATTCTTTCAGACACCTTAACACTCAACTCCAAACGTAGAAGTGGAAAACACGTTTAAACAGATGCGTCACGATTGGAGGCTCAGGAGTCTCTCCAGCTACTCCACAGTGTAATTACAAGCTAAGCTTCCTCATTTTGGCCTTATTTCATCATTCCCCTTTCTTTTTATCTTCCGCGCCCTCTCATTACCCCTCAGCACTCGAGTCCTGGCTGTGATCGATTATCATTTAAGTCTTCTAGCAAGCCAATATCGTAAGGATGGTATTGCACATGCACAAGGGCACTCGAAATACGTTTTCAAAGACTAAGTGTGCAAAACTAAAAAGTAAAGAAAATTATGCAAAAACGTTATCTCAGGATGAATTTTTTGTAATAAAAATATTTCTTCGGAATACTGCGAAACCAATTCAATACTTTAAATAACTGAAGAGCTCTAGTTCGTATATGATCAAAATCAAGTCTGTTATTAATCAAATATTGCCCGTAAAATGAAACAACCGTTATGTACTCGAGTCAGATAACAATATATCACCATAGCTTTAAAAAAACATGTGTAGTGTTTAATGCCCGCAGGCGGTGACACTGATGGTATATGAGATGAAGATGGAGCACCGGTTAAATGAGATGGTGGAGGAAACCGGAGATCCTGGAGAACACCCGCCCCAACGCCGTGTAGAACAGCACAAATCTCACTTTACGGACGCCTGGGATTAAACCCGTGCCGCCTTGATGAGAGCTGAACTGTCTAACCACTCAGCCACGGCGTGGCCTGCCATAGTTTAATGCTATACCATTAAACGTCTTGGCAGTATGCAAAATAAGCGCGTTCGTGTACCGATTCTCCAAATCTGATGGATGACTTGAAAAAGATAATATAAATTTGCTGGAAATGAGTTTCGTAGGAGATGAGATCTGTTTACATAGGTTTCATAAACGTTTAGTAGACGTTGCCTAAAACGGCTATCTACTTGACGGACTGCTAATGTGTAGCCACTTTCCACGGCAACCTCTAGGAACTTTAAAACAAAATCAACACAAAATCATTCAGATGTAATGCTCGTACTGAAATTTCATTAGAATTATCACAATTATTTGTGGGAGACTTAGATAAAGTGCTTTGTATTATCGTAGTGTATAAACAAAATCCCCGTTTGTACTAGAATGGAGATTACAAGTAATCCATAAACATGAACATTACTGTTTAAGTTATGCCCGCCTCTGTTATGTGAGGGCAGCGTCTCTACCTCGGTCGAGAGGTCTCACGTTCGAATCTCGGTCAGGGTGGGTTATCTGGATCTTATCCCGAACGATGAATGTTGGGTAACTCTAAGAAACTCATTTGAGCACTATATTACCAATGACATATAGATCATTTCGGATGATGAATGAAATGATTCTTGTATACCAAGCGAGAGAGCTCAGCTTGCCTTCTAAGACTCACTTTCAGTTGGGGTCAGCTTTGTTACCCATTGGGTTGACTGTGTTGATCTCCTGGTTTCCCTAAGCTTTTGCTGGTTTTATGGTTTTAAGTTATATTTTAGTCTTTGCCTCACCGTTGTGTGGGTGTTTTATCTCGATTTTATTTGATTGTCTTTTAGTCATTTAATGTTTTAGACATTTATTTAGTTTTATTTTAACCCAGTTGGTTTATTTAAGAGCGCGGATGACCCAGAAGTTGAGCGCCCTTAAACACAATCATAATCATCATCATCATCATCATCATCATCATCATCATCATCATCATCATCATCATCATCATCATCATCATCATCATCATCATCATCATCATCATCATCATCATCATAATCATCATCATCATCATCATCATCATCATCATCATCATCATCATCATCATCATCATCCTGGTTTCCTTAGATCGGATTGCGAATGTTGGGTTCCACAGGTTCGGGGTTCCACAGCCTGGGACTAAGACTGGTTGTGCACGAAATGATTGTGAAGGAGGGAATGGCATCATCCCTGGCCCAGAACCTTCTGTCCGAAACTGCCATGTTTTATTATTATTATTATTATTATTATTATTATTATTATTATTATTATTATTATTATTATTATTATTATTATTATTATTATTATTATTATTATTATTATTATTATTATTATTATTATTATTATTATTATTATTATTATTATTATTATTATTATTATTATTATTATTATTATTATTATTATTATTATTATTATTATTATTATTATTATTATTATTATTATTATTATTATTATTATTATTATTATTATTATTATTATTATTATTATTATTATTATTATTATTATTATTATTATTATTATTATTATTATTATTATTATTATTATTATTATTATTATTATTATTATTATTATTATTATTATTATTATTATTATTATTATTATTATTATTATTATTATTATTATTATTATTATTATTATTATTATTATTATTATTATTATTATTATTATTATTATTATTATTGTTATTATTATTATTGTTATTATTATTATTGTTATTATTATTATTGTTATTATTATTATTATTATTATTATTATTATTATTATTATTATTATTATTATTATTATTATTATTATTATTATTATTATTATTATTATTATTATTATTATTATTATTATTATTATTATTATTATTATTATTATTATTATTATTATTATTATTACTACTACTGAAATGGTTGAAATGATACTCAAATAAGCCCAGGGTAATAGGGCCTTAGGGTCACCCGACATTCATTTTTAGGATAAGGGAAGATCGGGAAAAAACATTATTCAGGTAATTCACCCTGACCGAGATTCTAACTCAGGACATCTTGAACGTGAGGCAGACATGCTACACCTGGACTATAGAGGCGGGCGTGAAGGTATTGCAGAACCTGGAAAAATTAGGGACCCCATTGCACTATCAAGTCTGGCCGACCATCGTGCTCTCTCATCCCTTCCACTTTAAAGTTTAGTAGAGGCCTCTAATAGGCCCAGAGTTCACAGAGCTTAATTATCTGACACTAATTTTTCAGGATAAGGGAAACCCTAGGAAAATCCGTATTAGGCAACTTACCCTGACCGAAATTCGAGCTCGGGACTACTTGAAAGTGAGGGAGACATGCTATCCCCACACCAAAGAGGCGGGCATTATAACGGGTCATCCAGAAGCCACTTTGCAGCTCTCCTGTAATCAAAATTCCCCTTGAATTTCGGTGGTAGAACTGCTGTATATGCTTCTAATGTTCAACGACTTAAAAATATCAGCTGGATGTCTGTATGTCGTACACCACCAAGCGGGATGGCTCAGGCGGTTTCGTCTGTGGCCCGCATTCGGGAGGTCCGGGTTCGATTTTCCTAGCCGACCTACCTGTCCCATGTGTTTTTCGGTGGGTTTCTCGGGTCACCAGGCGAGAATGTTGGGTAGGTGGCCTCATCTGGTGGTCTCTTTCAGGGTAAAAGTGTTGGCAAGAGCCTCGGCAGTGCATGGCAGGATGATAAACCCTAAGTGAACCGTTTCCTCCTCCGGTAGGTCGGTTGCCGGTCTGCGGCTACTGTGATCACTTCCAAACCACAGTGGAGAAGGAATGTCCGTGGTCCTGGACTACCGGGGAAGGTTTCCATCTAAGTAAAATATAGGGACCCTGCCCTCTATACTGAGTGAGTGAGTGTGTGGTGTTTAAGGGCCCGTCGACAACAAGGTCATTTGGGCCCCCCTCTATACTGTCATGATTCCTTGGGACGGACGCCCTCTGTCTCCTCTCGCCTCATCCTTCCTCCCGTCTATGCTCCACTTGGGGGCATAGATACAATACGTCAAAACTCATCTCAGTGCCAAATCCCCTCCGTAGTAATTCTAATGAGCACGTCACTACTCATATCACAATAACAATTCGTATACTGTGTCAGTCAGATTGGAATGGGGGAAATCCAGGAGCACCAACGTTATCTCGAGCGGAGGGCATCACTTTGCTGCTTAGGAAATTGCTGATTACCGGTTTTAACACAGAGCAATAAATCTAATAGGAAGACTGGGCTTCCAAACTTTTGAATGTACACAATTCTAACAGCAAATTTAGAAAATCTAACGTCAACATCATCAAAAACAACCAGAGGGTTTAAGCCTAAAAAGACTTGTTCCGGTCTAAAACATTATTGCAGCCATTACTTCCCTGGTCTGCTAATGCTTCTTTTCCCTTTGAGATTATTATTCAACACCAGGTTTGGTGTGCAATGATTGTCCATTCTTTCCACATGCTCTGTTCAGTTGGTTCTATATCCATTATCTTCTCTATTAAATTGTATATACCGAGTTGTGTTCTTTTGTCAGCACTTCTCATTCTATCAAATAGCGTGTAAACTGCAACACCCCTAAGGAGCCTCATTTCTGCAGCTTATATTTTTCTCTCTTCGCTTTTATGTAATGTCCAACATTCTGAACCATACAACAGCATGGGCACTGCCCTTAATTTGTAAAATTTTAGTTTTGTTTGTTTTCTTGTGGTTTAGAGACATCTTTTTATGGTACCACAAATGTTGCTAAACCTATTAATCTTTTTATTTATATATTCATTTTTAAAATATGAGACATTTCAGCCTAAATAATAAAAATTGTTAAACTATTCTATCATCTTATCTTCCAATATTATTTTTGCTCTAATAGTTCGCATTCCACGAAAAGGTAATTTTTTGTTTTGATATAGAGATATTTATTGCATACTCTTTGCAGAAATTATTCAATGGATATATGCAATTTTGTAGATAGCTTTCCGAGCTACATTTTAGAACTTGGTCATCTGCCTATCAAATAGTATCTAACACCACATTTTTTATTTTAAAACAGTTTTGTAAACATTTCTGCCATTTTGAGATGACATCGTCTATATATATATATGAGCAGTGATGAAAGGGGCAACCTTGTCAAACTCTTTTGTTAATTGTTGCTGTTAATTGGTTATTGTTCTTTCCTGTTTCCATCATAATATAATTTCTATATACAAACTTCTTATTATTGCTATTAAATATTGAGGTATACCTTTTTATTTCACAATTTGACATAGGTTGTTTCTTTTTACTCTGTCGATGTCCTTTTCGAAATCAACAAACGCCATATATGTTGGTATGCTGAACTCACTATGTTGCCTAATTATTTGATTGATACTATATATACCTACAATCTACGCAAGATCTACCTTTACGAAATCTATTTTAAACATCTAATATTATATTCAATCGGTTCTTTAATTAATTGCTGCATATAGTTTGTAACATGAATTTAAAATACTTATTCCTCTATAATTATTACAATTATTTATTTCTGCTTTTTTAAATGAAGGATATATTTTGGCTAACTTCCATTCCTCCGGTACATGTCCAAATTATCAACACATATTAAGTAGATGGTGTAGCGATTAATGCTGCATTCGCAAACAACTTTCTTTACAAAAGGTTTATTGTGCTTAACTACTTGATAGATGACATGTAGTTTAGCGGCCCAAATGCATTCCTCGGTAGTATACTGGTTAGTATCCCCGCCTGTCATGCGGGAGACCGGGTTTCGATTCACCACCGGGGTGGAACTTTATTTCCCCCCTCGGTATTTCCTCAATTCACACTGACGTTACGTACAGTTTAATTTCAAATTAAAGGATCCTAAATTTTGAACAATGCAATCTGCACTGTTAAATGTATAGTTATTTTAATGCCTGAATAAAGTCAAGGAAATAGGTTATGCCAATCACTTGTTAAGCTTCGTAATAATTCATAAAAACAAACATTAATTCATTGGATTTCAAAAGCAGCAATAAGTTTAATAGCGTTTCTCAGAGTTATTCACAGAAAACATTGTTTACTTAGTTTGTGCGAAGGCTTGGCTTTTCCATGCACAGTAAATGTTTGCTTTGCTAACATACGTATCTTGTAGAATGATAAAGCTGGCGTTCTTTAGCGCGATGTGACGTCAATTTGAAGCAGAAATGTTGAGCGCCAAAATTTGAAGTCTTGAAGCTCTCCGTTGATAATTTCGGTTATGTCGTGCTATGGGAAACCTAGCTAAGAGTATGTGTGGGTGTGTAATTTCCAATCAAAGGATAATACTGGCTCCAACCACGAAACTATTAATAAACTGTCTACACTTTAGGAGACGTTGCCGACCAATGGAAACTTCGATATACATGTTCGGTGTTTCAGTATTTTATTTTTGTAATAGCTATTTATATAAAAAAGTTATGTGACTTTTTTTTTGAATTAAGACACTTAATTCTCTTACCAGGCGATAGTACATGGTTCTGCCATTGAGGCAAGAATGACGTCAGGTCCGTCCCACTACTAGTTTCGTCTTTACCCACCAGCAATCAGATAAGAAGTGTCATAAATTAGGTATATACAAAATTTTCCTAATAACCTTCCCTTTGTTAATGATTCTAAGATACCCTTTTCCACTTTTCTAATATCCGTCAGTAAATTTCTAAGAAATTCTACTCCTCTTTCCAGGAATCCCATACTGCACTGCTGCACCGAATCCGACAACCCTGCATAGCAACATCCCTTCCATCATGTCTCCATCCAAGCTAATTCTGCTAATTGACCTGCAAATCCAGACGTTGTTGATTATCCTACTTTGCTCTTACCCAGCCAAGATCTACTTTTAATGTACTGCCAAACCCACAACCCTTTACACAGCTTCATAAAATTATCATACTTAAAGCGATTCTGTTTTCTTTATCGCTTATTAATTCTTTATGGATTATCTTCATTTATTACTTTTATTATACCTTATAATTTATTTAATTGATCCATAGTTTCTGTATCAATGAATACACAGAGCACATTAAAGTTGTCAGTAGTTATATATGTGGCTTGTTGGGTATACTATTTATTACTACCAATATATAGTTAATTTTATAATTAGATAGACATCCCAGCTAAGGTACTCACAGCAGTAAAGCAGATCCAGCTCTTATCACGCGATGAACTCCACTTGGGACAGACATTGTGATGTCTCAGATTGGCTAAAGATGGATATGAATCGATTCCTACAGGATGGAAGCGGGATGGCAACGGACTCTACCCCAGGCGATGAGGATGACACTACAACCTTCCTTTCATCCAGTAGGAATTGATTTCATATTCATCTTTAGCCAATCAGAGACTTCAGAATATCGTCTGAATTAAATCATGTGATAGAAGCTGGTTTAGCTTTACTGCTGTGAGCAACTTAGTTGCGATGTCAGCCTAATCGAATGACATGTTTAAGAAATAGTTTTAAATGCTTTATGGTATCTTTCACAGACAAAGCCCCTCAGCGCATTGAATTTTGATTCTTGACAGTGACACTTTGAGGAAAAACTAAAACAATAGCTCTACCCTAGGACACATACTCTTAAGTCTTACGTTAACGCGAAATCAAACTCCTCATTTGTTCTGCGAAGCAATAAAAGTAACATTTTCAGTAGCATATTAATGTTACAATTTTAGTAATAGAATTCATTTTGGACATATGACATTCACGGAAAGAGTACCCGTTTTAACATGCATTTGTGAAATTGAAATTATTGTTCAAAAGTTAACGCATTTCTAAAAAGAAAATTTAATATCTCCTTTCCTGGTTGATAGTGTTTTGAATTTCAGATAACTTGTAAATTACATTATTTTTTACACAACATTGTAACAAGCGTTTTACGCGATATACTTGAGTTGATTTATTTTACTCAAAAACATTGCACTTGTTAAACATTTTTTGTCTTTATTCACGTTCGTGGTAGAAGAGTATAAGTTGATTTTGTATATAATTATAGGTTAACCTAATTTACCTTCATACCTCTCCTGCTCTACTCAAACACTCTATCCTCTTATAACCTAACCTAACTTGGGTCTCTCACTTCTACACGACTATTTTATTCTATCATAACCTAACTTAAATTACACTCCTCTTATACTCCTTTACTCTATGTTATCATAACCTATACTATAGGTAAAACCTAACCTAGATCCCCCTGCTCTTCTCTACAACCACCATATCCTTTTATAAACTAAGCTAACCTAACTCTTCTATACGTCTATTTCATGCTATCATAATCTAACCTAGATCCTTTTCTAGGACAGTAGAATAACCTACCTAGACCACCTTCCAATCTACTCAATCACTCCATCTTAAACTACACTAGCCCATTTTTTTTTGCTTGTTCCATTTATACCCCGCCTTTAACTACAATGGTCATATCGGCGGCCGTTCCTTTTGGAACATATCGAAGATGTTTACTCGTATTCGTTAGGTTTTAATAATTAGATCACACACATATTCACACTCTCATTCATACTTCCAGACTCTGGGGAAGATGGGGAATTATCTTGGTCGGAGAAAAATCCCCATCCTCACCGCCGGGAATCGAACCCGGGACCCCTAGCACGGCAGGCAGGTGCTCTACCACCTGAGCTACGGGGCCAACCTCCCATACCCTTCTACACATCTGGCCGCACCGTGGCTCAGTGGTTAGACCACTTGGCTCTCACCAAGGCGGCCCGGGTTCGATCCCAGGCGACCGCAAAGTGAGATTTGTGGTGGACAACACGGCGATGGGGGGGTTTTCTCCGGGATCTCCGGTTTCCCCCGCCATCTCATTTCACCGGTGCTCCATCTTCATCTCATGTATCATAAGTGTCATCGCCTGCGATGCCGTATGTAGTAAAAGCGGGCGTTAAACACTACACATTTTTTTCTACACATCTATTTCATCTATCATGGTCTGACCTAGATCCTCCTCTTTTACTCGTTTATTATACTCTACCATAACCTGAGTTACTACAGCAATCTTATCTAAGCTGACCGCTCTTCTCCTATTCGGCCTATTCTACCCTCTTATCTCACCCTAACGTAACATCACCTCAACTACCTTTACCCTCTTCTACGTAATCTAACCTCACATAACGTAACCTAGCCTATCATTACCTTACCTGACCCAGACTTAACTATTTTATTCGAATATTTTATCCTAACATAAGCTATCCTAGCTTAGATCCTCCTCTTCTACCCATTTACTCTAACCTCATATAACATTCCATCTTCCTATTTTGCCTTCATAGCCTTACCTGACCTAGACCCAACAATTCTATTTGGATATTTTATTTCCCCCTCTCTCTCTCTCTCACACATGTATATATTTAACGTCCTTTTACGTTGTCATATTGGACGATGAATAAATAAAGCATATAAAATGGATGAAAATGATACTCAAATGCACAGGGTCCATAGAGCTTAGAGTTACCTGACATTTATCATTTAGGATAAGCGATACCCCAAAAGCCCGCCTCGGTAGCGTGTCTGCCTCACGTTCAAGAGGTCTCGAGTTCGAATCTCGGTCAGGGTGAGTTACCTGGATAAGTTTTTTCCCGGGGTTTTCCCTTATCCTTAAAGACGAATGTCGGGTAGCTCTAAGCTCCATGGACCCCGGACTCATTTGAGCATCATTTCACCAATTTCATTCATCGTCCGATATGACAACGCTGGAGAACGTAGATTACAAAAAAAAAAAAAAAAAAGATACCCCCAAAAGACCATATCAAGATAACTCACCCTGACCGAGTTACAAACTCGGGACCTCTTGAACGTGAGGCAGACTCGTGCCACCTATGCTGCACCGGTGCGCATATAACTCTCTGGATCCATATATTATCTAATATGAAGTTTATAAATTTAAAAAGCAGTATATTGTAGAGCTTGACGACACACATCGCAGATGAGCAGTGGTCTGGTAGAAACGTTATTCATTTTGTTCCTTCCTTTGATTCCTTCAACTGAATATCGACTGCAAACTTCATTCGTCTTGTGATTATAAGCAGTAGAACGAAGTTCTGCAGTCATCTGATGATGGATCTTCTCTGATCATATGAAAACGAGCGCATCAACATTTTGGCAATCTGAGGAAAGCCCAAAGTTGTATTTAAAGCGTGCCTGTCCTTGATAACACTATTTCTATTTCGTTTATCCTCCACCTCAACGACAACTAGTCATTAAACTGGAAGGACCTTATGGCATTCTAATGTGCAAATAAATGTCTGCCTTCAAAGATGTATGTTTATAGCATTAGAGCAATAAAAAGGTTCCGTTTTTCTCCATGGTTACAGCAGCATCCCGGAAGAATAACATACCTACTATCCGCGCTTAGGTAGTTTTGTAGCTAGGCTCGCCTAAAAGGCGTTTTTATACCACAACCATTCACACCACACTATCCCGAGCATAGGTTTAAACAATTGAGATATTATGCTGAATTTACTTTTCCTAAAGGAGGCTCAATTGTTTGTAGTGCACAATAAAACATTTTATGCAGTATGAATAATATATGAAGACAACAACGAAATGAGGAAGATATATCCTCTGGGTTTATCCTTATTGTTTTAACTACCATTATCCGATTACAATTTGTATATAGCATCTTTCCAAATTCCTTTAACGGTTACACATGCGTAGCAAAAAAGTTATAGCATTTTTAAACAGTTGAAGTTAATGGTAGATGATATTAATTAAAAGGAGAAAGTTATACCATTGAGTAGTAAAATTTACAGTCATCCAGAATTACCAACTTTGATTTGCTGGCAGACGTAATGGCGCATAACTTGAGTGCACTGTGTGGAATGTGAAGAATCAATGGAACTTTTACAAGGCGAATTTCTAATGAAAATACAATAAAAGGGAATGAAATATTGTATAAACAGATTTCTAAAATGATGCAAAGTAACTGGTATAAAATAATTGTAGTTAAAATATATTGTTAGCATATTTTAATGACAAAGCCAAGTAAATGTCACAAATCACATAATAGAGTTATTTTCGACTTCTTCTGCCCAAAGAATTAGCATTTCAGATACTACTTCTGTTTACTCAAAAAACCAATGATGTAGTTTAAAGTTGTATTATGTTAACTTAAGTTCTTTGCTGTTATTTCTAATACCATTAAGGCGTAACGTTATTTAACCGGTAGGTTACATCGAACGTTGAATGGAATGTGTGAAATAATGCCCTATACGTGGGCTCCATACACCTTAGAAATACCGATATTCAACTTTCAGGATGTGGAAAAACTCCGGAAAGGAGCCTTATTCGGGTAACTTAGTTTAACCGAGATTTGAAGTCTGGACGTCCTGAATGTGAGCAAATTGCTAACCCCATACCAGCGAGGGGGAATTCTATTTTTATTACCTTTTTTCCATCTCTTTTTTCACACATCCTTCATGATGTAGGTATTATGTTCTTTTTACCTCATCATACTGTGAGTACTGATTCTAAACAGAAACAAATGACCATCACAGCCACGCTGAGCCTTATTGATACGAAATAGGTACATTTTGATAATTTCTGAAAGTAGTATATGACTCGCATGTCTAAATCGATTTTGTCCTGGCCTAAGGTTAAAATATCGTTTTAACTCTTGTATCATAAATATTAATACGAGACACTCATACTAGAAATTGAGGATTATAACGCTCCATTGTTGCCACCGCTGTATCATGCGATGGAAATTGCATGTTAATTAAGGATTATTTGAATATCTGGAAATGGATTCGACAAAACCAGAAGAAATTTTGCAAGAAGTGGAGAGAAAATAATTTTACCAAATAAGTCGAGAAAACAGTCAACATTGCTTACAGCAGACTTTTTCAATGTTGCAAGGTAAAGAATTGTACAAAATAATTACGCGCGCTAATCAGTGAAATATATTTTCAGCTAAGGGTCAAACAAGGACTCATCATTGTGCATGTCCGAATGTACACTGAAAATAAATAGCTAAAAGCATAGTAAAGAATAATCCTTGTGTATATGGGTTATAGTTATTTTCCAGTTTTTAAATAAATTTCACTTAGGCGCTTTATACCCACCTAATGTAATATTTATCACTGCCTACAAATGGTATATGGCAACATATGTCAAAAGGGATTACGTAGCTACGCTTTGCTTTCAGCCTCGTTCCGTAAAAATTCTTCTCATACAATAAAACTACACTGATGGCTCTTGTTTCAGAAGTAAATATTATCCTTTCTTTTTCATTTCGCCATATCCATGGCCGCTTCGAAAATTAAGCATGGCAGGTATTTGCTATTTCTCCAAAAATATGAAATGTATTGTGAAAGTGTGTTGTTCAGGATAGAAAGATCGTATTTCCAGCAGGTTATGAATAATTTTCAATGCAAATTATTCAATAAAATCATTAAAGTAAGTAGTGGGAGAAGAGTTTGGTCAAGCACCTTCACTTTCCCGGAATACATGTCATCGACTGGTAGGGGAAACCACCTTCCCTTTTGTAACTGGAATGTTAATCAACGCGATACTTTCCGTAGCAACTTGTAACCTTCTCAATGAACAGCTTCGAAGAAGTAATTTCTGAACTACTATGAATGCATACGTGCTAATATTGACGCAATCGTTAAAAAGGTTACTAAACTACCTTTAGTTGTGGTTATATCTCACAGGTTAAAGAATTTCTACTAATAAATGCATGTTCATCTACTTTCAGCAATGCTTCGAGACATTGTTTTGCTCTGTAGAAAGGTTATACACGGCATATATATATATATATATATATATATATATATATATATATATATATATTTAGAAAGCTGTTCCGTCTACGTATGTGTAAATGCCTTCCTTCCTCCTTCCCTCTCCCCCTCCTTTCTTTCTTACTTTATTTTCTTCTTTCTTTCGTTCTTCCTTGCTTCCTTTCTTTCCTCACCCCTCTCTTCCTTCTATTGTTTCTTGCACTTTTCCTTATTTTTTCATAGCTCCTCTAAATCCCACCCAGAAGAGCTCCAAGTGTTATCATTATGACTATGCAGGAATAACAGCAAAGATAACGGAGAACAATCAGGGAGTGTTTTATTCCTGCAATAATGGGTGTGATAAGAATAAATGCGCAATCATCTTTTCTCATATTTTTGAAAGAGCCTATAAAAACTGCTACTATAAAAGTTGCTTCGGTTTACGTGCTAATATCAGGTTCTGATTGAAATCTTACAAAGGCTGCTCATTTTACAAAGTGCCACCCTTTTATTTCCGATACCACGGAACCAGCAGATAAAGAAGCTTTGCATTCCACCCTAAAAACATTATGTTTCAAAATTTAACTGGAAACACATATTTTAAGGTACATGTATCTAAAAGACTATTAAACAAGATCGGTTGTTACATTTGTATGCGTATAAACAGCTTAACCGAAAAGCGAAAGGTTCAATAAATAACTGCACTTGGTATTTCAATTCAATATTTTCCACAGTTGCTATATTAATATTTTCAAGCACCTCAAACTACATTTACTTGTTACAATTTCCGATGGTCTTTTTATGTTCTTAAAAACAGTTCTTATTTTTTTTATTCAAATACCACATTTTAAGATATTTAGATGGTAAATAAAATGCATAGCCTCAATTTTGTGATAAAAGCTCAAAATCCTTATTTGGAAACAATTTTGTGTAATTTTATGTAACTAGTAAACATAAGAAATAGGCAGAAACTTACTACATAGCAAATAGAGAGTTCTTTAAGACATAAAATTTACTTTAAGTTTCTTATCGTATGATATCTGCCATTTGAATCGTTATTGCTCTAAGGATTCCAAAGCTTTGTAATTTTTAAAGTGCTGTCATTACTCTGTTGTTTCTCGCAATACCATGGAAAGAGTATGACATTTCAAGGCCAGTTCATAGCGAAACCTTTTAAATATGTAACAATAGATTGAGTTTCAGCTACCCCACTTGTATCTACAACGAAATGTTTGATGACATCTTTTCTGCAATTTTATATCTTGATTAACGTGATGAAACAGCTAAGAAAAATAAGCTTTCGTAAGAATACTACAAAAAATAAATGACAATAGGTAGAGAAAAGCTTGTGACTCTAACGCATTAGATTATTGTTCAGAATATATTGATTAACAGTGTTGAAATTTGTCTACAGTATAATTCAATGAATGCATTTGTACACACACACACACACACACACACACACACACACACACACACACACACACACACACACACACACACACACTCACACACACAGACCGACAGAGTGTGTAAACTATATACTATTTGTTCCTGGCAGGTCAATAAAATGAAGTGTCAAGTTGACAATAAAGGAAAGGAACAAGCAATATACAGGATGGTGCACAGCAAGCTCCCTGGATTTGGAGACTTATGCTTAATTACTGAGATAGGGGAGAAACAAAACAAATGCACCAATTGAAAGTATACCACATGCCATCTATTTTCCCCACGTAAAAAAAAAAATGATGTCTTGAGAGTTATATCTTCAAGAGGGCCTCCATTACAATCTAGGCATTCCTGCAAGCGTGTAATGAAACTGGAAAATTACACGATGCAGCAGGTCTCCATCTATGGCCACAATTTCTTCAGTAATGACATCTTTCAACGCTTGTAGAGTTGCAAGACGTCTAGCAAAGATCTTTTGTTTCAACAGGTCCTCAAGAAGAAATCAGGAACTCTAAATCGGGCGAGCGGGCAGGTCATACACTGATGTTGCAGAAGCTAGCTTTTGAGGTCGATCCGCAGGGAGAAGTTTTTGGGTCACTTGTATTCTGTAATGGTGGAGCTTGAGTTCACGTCAAATGCGTCCTAAGGATCTTCGAGAAATGTCCAATACTCTTGATTGTTTACAAGCTGAACGATTGTTTACGAGTTGAACTACACAGTCTGCGTTCAACAGCTTGTCTAACTCGAGCAGCATTTTCTAGTGTCCTCACTATCTTAGGGGGACCATGTTTAATGTCTAGGACTCTACCACATGTTGCAAAGTTATTTAACCACTGCATAATTGTTTTCCGTGAAGGAATCGGACCATTCATGGGCACACGGAAATTAAGGCGAAATATTCTTTGCGTTGTCACAATCCTGAAAGAAACACACGGTTGAAACACGACGTGCCACTGGCCAACGCTCCATAGTACTAACGCTGAAATAAACAAAAACAAAAGTGCATCGTTCCCATCGTTCACTGATGAGTATGGCTTCATATTTTCCCAAGACATAGAATTGAAACTAGGGAACTCGGTATGCGCCATCCTGTATAAGCTATTAAACAAACTATTTTTTTAGACTACTAACTAATTCTCTATCAAATAAAATAATTCGAGTAGCTAAAACATTTTATTCTGCACTCCAGAGATTCAATAGAACAAATGCCAGAACTTATGGCCATCACCTCTTGTTAGTACCAGCCTACTCACATGGTGTTTTATTCACTGAACCTCTCCCCCTATACAGTCATTCTCAAAATGATTTACTCATAATGCATTTTCTAGAGACTTAAAGAGAGAGATACCTGACGGTGCCTAACCTGCGCTGTGGCAGTACCATCCAACCTAATCTACTGATATGTTCCTGGGTTCTCTTTGAGTGTGTGCATCGTCACGCTGAAGCAGCAACTCTTAAATTCTCATTAAGCTTAACTAATCCACCACCTTTCTTATGATTATTTGTTGTGAATGATAGGAAAGCAGTCATAGGAAATAGAAAAGCAATGGAAGGATTGTAAAATTTCAAACATGTTCAACAGTTCACCTATCTGGGATGAATTAAATATGGAACATGGATTTTTCGAAAACGGCTAATGCGAACAAAATTATATTTGGCACAAATCGTGTGTTTTAAAGAATTCTTCCACTTTCTTGCAGTAAGTTTTAGCATACTGCTTTCAAATCACTAGTTATACACAATCATGCAAAATTGAACCAGAAATAAGAGTACCTGCTTCACTGGCTTTTAAAATATTCTAAGATATGCACATCGTATATTCAAATGTAATAAATAACATCAAGTATTTTATTAAAATCGTTACATAATTTGGGAAAAAAAGATAAAGAGCTGGGTGATTTTTTTTTAGAAATCTCCGAGTCGAAAGCTGTAAGAAATTCAATAACATATCTGATATGTACCCTATTTTCGTTCTTGAGTTTATGTTGTTCATATATCTACATTAAATTTTTATATTTTTAAGGGATCTCCAAATGTGCATTTTCATTTGATACCACAACGACGAACTTTTTGTTAGAATAGAATGCTTCATGACATGCTATAGGTAAGTATAATACAGAATGTAAAATTCTTTATCCTATAGAACGCAATTAGGTCCAAAATCAGCTGATCCAGGTTTGAACCTTCAACTGTCTAGACTCTGTAGTGGCTGATTCAAACTCTCACCTGGAGTCTAATAAGACCACGAGAACTCGAAATGTAAATGTTGCAATAGTGTATATGCATTGCTTACAAATTGCTGGATATACCTTGAGAACGCCACATTGTCTGCTTAAAAGTCAAAACATAAAGTTTTAGGACACCTTGACCCTAAAAACAACGGACCTTTCGAAACACTTAACATGGAAGTAATCATGTGCTCAATAAACTAATTAAATCGAAATGGTTGAAATATTCTATTAGGTATTACGGATATCGCTGCTCATCATCCTTCGTGTCTGAAAATTATTTTAAACGTCTTCTACGGCAATGAAAGCCACCAAGAAAGCCTCCACAAACAGCCTGAAAAGTGGTCAAATCAGGGGCTTCTGACACACCTCCAGGCTTCTGACTGAAAACAGTCGTCCTCGAAGTCGATTTTGCTGATCGGCTTTTAGGAAAATAAGGATGATGGAACATTCATTCTTAGAGCATTTTAAATATTTAGTTTTGGAATAACAAATATTGATTTTGTCGACAGGTGATCATGTGTCTAGAGCATGTGTACGCTTGGGACATAAGTGTAACAATTCCGTACTTCCAGGCTACCAGCCACACTCCTTGGTTTATAGCAGGGCCAGCAAGATAAGCACTCGAAGTGGGAAATGCTTTAACCCTGCCTTCACCCCTTCCCTTTTCCATCTATCTGTCAGGAAAAAAGGTGACGTGTACCACAGTGGCGGTCATTCGGGTTTTGGATGAAACTCTTGTAACGTAATCAAATGTAGACTTTTGAACTGAAGAGTTAAATGGGAAAACACAAAGGGGAAAGATGGTGCTAGAATATTAGTGAAGGACGCAATGATAATGTTAGACGGCTTATATTGACATTGTATTAGAAATCGTTCTCTCGCCACAAGTTGACAAAAGTAATTCTATAGAATTAACATGTTTATTACATTTGTTTTGTTTTGCAGTGCTAGTTATTTCTTTTATGTTCCTTCGGACGTTTAAACATTTTGTATAACGTAGTCTTTAAAAATAAACATCACAATCTATCTAAAAGGTGCATTGAAATTGTTTACAATGTATATTGCTAGATAATGCTTGCAAATAGATGTAACTTGGGAAATCCAAGTGCAAATCCAAACCATGTTTACCTGAACCGCGCAGAAGTGTGTTGCTTTGAAGGTTCCAGTATGAGTCGCATTGAAGCTCCTTAGGGTGATGCTCGTAACGCATCCAATTTAGTAAGACATATCAAAACGGCGCGGACATATCATGGGGTGAGAAGAACCACCACTACACTGGTAGGACTCTCATGCGACTATAAGCAAAATCAGCTGGTTTAGTTGGCTGACTTTACCTGTTTGTTAAAAGTAGTGGGGACAAGAGGGAAGGTAAATTCACACTTAAAGTATCTTCTTTCCCTGCACTGGTTTACAAAATCACCTATCTCGCATTAGCTGGCTATCCTAAGTTACACTGTTGGTTTATTAAACATATTTACCTCAAACCGTTCCTTATGAAATTATTCTAAAATAATCTATATGATTTTTATAGTGAATTATTCCCATTTGTCCTTTGTACAGTTCCAGCAATTTCTCTGATAATATCTAAAGATTGAAGTGATGTGCCCCTGGTATGCGATACAAGTTAGCTGGTCGAAGAGTATGAATGACGTCAGAAGTACAGCACGGCCATTTTCAAATAATTATACTTTTCTCAAATGGGATTGTTCATGCAAAGAGAATGTAATTTCATAGCCCATCCATAGCGATCACCACTTAAAATATCTGACTATCGCTTAAACTTACTAGGGAATATATAATGAAACACTTTTACGAGTATTCATTTCGATAAATGTGAAATTGATAGACGAATGAACCGTTTTAGGCATGGTCCGTTGAGGAATGGATGGAGAAAGTCATGTGAAGGTAATACTTTCATTATTTCTTCAAAATGCCAAAAGAAACAGGTAGCACAGAAAAGCGGGCAGGGACAAGTCACACATTTTCAGGTATATAAAGCAAAGTTTTCGTTTGCGGTGGGTTTTAGAGCTATTGGCTTTAAACTGTTTAATGTGCTTTAAAGAATATCGTTGAAAGTAAAGAGAAACAATGTATCTTTTGTATGTGTATGGTACTACAATTCCAGAATAAATTGAATCCATAGTTCTTTCAGTCCATGTAAAAACACTTCTTATCTCGTACAACTTTTGTTTAACTGCAGTTTGAGTAACTGAAACTTCCTTCTGGGTTGGTCTTAAATAGCTGTACCCAAATGACAGCGAGGGGAAAAAATTATTATATAATATGTAACTAATTAGAGCTGCAGATTAGTGTCATTATTTAAAGTATTAGGTGTGTGTGTGTGTGTGTGTGTGTGTGTGTGTGTGTGTGTGTGTGTGTGTGTGTGTGTGTGTGTTTATTTTTGGGAACATTGGATAATCTGTTTGGATGGTTTGGTTTATTACGTTTGCTGCCATATAGTTATTAAAGTAGAGGAAGTATTTATCGTATTCTACTCAAAAGTTCTATGTCGCGATTTCCCAAGTGTGTACAGACCTCCATATGAGTGCTGCACATCACATTTGTTCTTGTAGTCATTCGAGAAGCATGGAATTTGAGAGCTATGACTCTGATGTGTTCCACTCACATGACTTTCTCTAACGATGTATAAACTATTCTAGCAAACCTTATTCCTCTATCAGCTTCGTATCAATCGAGAGAAAAATTGCAAAAATCATTAAGGTAAGTGCGGGTGAATCGCATCATTATTTTGAAAATCTTACAGAAAACCCGTATTTGTCACGTACATATGAAAGATTTTATCTTATATTGAAGTCTGGACATTCTATGTTATGTTTTTCCATAAATAATGTTCTATACACTTCCGTTTTCATTTTTCCTAATCGCCCGCAATTGGAGGGTGAATAGGATTGGCATAGCAGACAAATAGGAATGGAAAGAGAAATGGTTGAACATCAGTACACAATGTATTCATGAGAACAAAATAACACATTTCTGCACTTGTATATTCATATATTTATGCAGCTGCGCCTATTTTCAACATTTGAGATGCTTCTTTCCCACAACGCAAACACAAAATTAATTCCTGGTACCATTCTCCATTTTTCTGGTCTCATTTGAGCATCATTTAACCTATTTAATTCATTTTTCGATATGACTTAGCATTGGAGGTCGTAAATAAACAAATTAAAAAACAAGGAATCCCCCTGCCTTACCATAATCAGGTTCACCCGATGTTGTAGCGGGGTTTATTTGTTCTTGTTTGCAGCCCTAAGTAACTATTGTAACAACAAGAAGAATTATGGATGTAAGAAAGTTGACAATTTTTATTGTAAACGTTCCTGGAGCAATTTCAAAGCACATTCGTTATAAACCTAGCTTAAAGGAACTTAAAAAATAAAAAAATATCAGAAATGGAGCAATTACATACCTCCTTTCCGGAAAAAAACTCGATTTCTCACTTAGACGGAAGATAAACTATCGTATTACACACTTAACTATCTCAGGTAGTTAACTTCTTCGCCTAAAAAGATCGTTTCAACACAACAATACACTACCGTCCCCTAGGGAGCAAATTTTGAAAAACTAATCCGATTCGCACGCTAATCTTAACCACCCGCGCTTAGTTTGTAGTTATAGCTCGTCTTAACCCAAAAATATATTTATTTACTCCAGAGGCTCTACTCCCATTAGTCCTGAACCCGTAGGACCAAGGACCCGAGCCTCCTTCTACCTTGGAGCGATGGAAAACTCCAGGGTTCTTTCCATGGGGCAATACCTCGAGTCTAAAAGGCCCCCCCCCCCATCGACTACTACGTCAAGACGGGATGGAAGTGGATACGCCACTTACGCGCGTCAACCCTGCAGGGAAGACTACGGAAAACCTCGGTAGGGCCGCCTGATGATCTAGCACACCTTCTACTAGCTCTGCAGGCTAGTACGCGGGAGTTATTAGGCAACCCTCTACCCCCTCCGGGCGGCCGTAGCCTGGCCGGAGGTACCGAATTCCCCGTGGGTGTCTGGAACACACTGCCTCCTCGAGTCCAACCCAATCCGAACAACTCCCCGACGGAAGGGGCTCGGCAGTTCGGCCCGAGGTTCCTCTAGTAACGTCAGAGGTACCACGAGTGCCAAGAGTCCGCAGCGTCCGCACCACAGCAGCTGAAGGGGACGGATCCCAGCGTGGAAGTAAATGGCATATATCTCTCTCTGTCTAACGCACGGGAATTCTCATTAACTTCGTCGTTTTTTACCCTCGCGTTGTTGCCACTTGCTACTAACATGGTTTAAATAATTAAATGTAATAATTTGCAGCTTTAAACACACTCTCTTATGCAGAATATTTTTCTCTATCAGATTATGTCATTTCTACAGTCATTTTGTGCTTCTATGGACCCAAATTTTTCGAAAATGCTTGTTTTTCAGCAAAAGTCCGATACTTGCTATTTGTATGAACATTATGCGGTAACTATAAAGCTTACTTCTATAATACTACAATAATTTTTTCTTGGGTAGAGAAGACTACTGTGCTCCTACCTGCCAAGTTTTGATTATTCATCTTAAAGCAGACGAGTGTTATAATTTTTTACATTAAGTAATTTCAGAAAATTTTGTATGTACGCACTAGAAAATACAGGCAGCGAGAAACTTGTTTGTTTGTTTGGGATTACATCGGGAAACAAAGCGAGAGAGATGTAAAGGAAGTTTGAAGCAATTTTTAAAAGAGACCGCAATCCTCTAACTTCTTGCATTCGTCGTATATGTCAAATAAACAAAAGGCATTCATCTCTTTAGAGAAACAGCGACATGCAAGGCAGACACCATCCTGACAATGAGCAGGCAATATGATGCAGTAAAAGTGAACACGTTTGTAATAAGAGGTCTCATAACTATGTTTATAGCGTGTGAAAGATTGTGAAGTGTTACCTGAAGCTAGTTAACAGTTTTGTAAATACTTATAGTTATGGAAGGGGAAGCTAAGAAGAAACGAAATATTGGTAAGCTAAGAAGTTGGGAGCGCATAGTAATATAGAATGTCTTATGTTATTTTTCAAGTAAAATTAGTATCAGCAACGCAATGAAAGAAATAGCTAACACTACCGGGTGTTCAGAAATATTAGTATATAAAATAAAAAAGGAACGAATGAAAGGTCCCCTATGAACTCAATAAAAATGGACGGATAAACAAAAGAACGCTAGGTTAACGCAATGGAAAAGTGCAAAGATGAGTGCGGCATATTCTCATTCTTTGCTGCTTGTAAACATTTCACCCACGCTGAATCTAGTTTTGGCAAGGTTAAACAGTGAGATATACTACCTAATTTTTCAAGGGCCACTTTGAATCGATTCCTACACGATTTGGGGTTTGAATATGAAAGAAGGGGTAACAAGTGTATACTAATAGAAAGAGAAGATATCAGATTTGTCATCGGGGCTAATGGACGACGAAATGGAAGGATTTGCACCCTTATCAGATGACAGAGGAAAAGCATAAAAGTAACCGGCATATTTAAAGCTTTTATCATTGCATGCCTCTATTTGGTTTTTGTAATACATTTTTGTGTGCAAAATCGTGTTTTGAACTACTTAAGTAACAAGTAAAAGGAAGAGTAAAAATTAAAATGCATGCACTCAGAAACTGAATCGCTTAAAATAGAATTTAAGAGCAGTGCTGATAGTTCTGTGTTAGTGATGTATCAATTACAATAAATATCAAACCGGCAGACCGTCGCTGCCGTTGCCGAAGTTGCGGCTGTACGTAAGGTACATGTGGCAACAGGGCGCCCCATAAGACCTGTATTGTCTTCTAAGCGTGAGACGCGCTATAGTTTTACTGCAGGTGCAAGCAAGATAAGGGAATATATTACACTTTAAAAAATAACCAAATCTTTTAAAGCTGTTCGCTATGTGATGCCTCTGAAATTGTATTCTCTTTGCATGGCCAAAAGATAAATAACTGAAAAACCGTTTCCCATTTGAGAGAAATATTTCTAAATATTGGAAAATTGAGCCAAATAACAAGAAATATATTCGAGATGTTTCAGTACAGAAAAAAGTGTTTATCATAAACTGTGTGTTTATATGACGTCTACGTTGCCTGTATTGCAATATTTTGTCTCTCAGGTTCGCCCGTTACGGAAATGTCATCCAAAATGAAGAGGACTGCTGCGGAGATTTCCAGGAAATTCAACATATACATTTAATTTGTCATGAAAATATATTGAACCTGAGTATTTTAATACAAATCGTTCGAATCATTTTTGAGAAAATCGATTTTTTTTTAAAAAAAAGGTTCCACATAAAGAGTAATTTCGAGTGGGGAATTTTGTTGAACATTTCCGTTTTACACCCCTGGAGGATCTTTAATTAAATACCAAATTACGAATTTAATCAACTTTTCGTTTTTGAGTTACGCTGTTCACCTACCTACCTACCTGCCTACCTGCCTACCTGCCTACCTGCCTACCTGCCTACCTGCCTACCTGCCTACCTGTCTACCTGCCTACCTGTCTACCTGCCTACCTGCTTGCCTGCCTGCCTGACTGCCTATACCCGCCTCGGTAGCGTGGTGGTAACATGTCTGCCTCACGTTCAAGAGGTCTCGAGTTCGAATCTCGGTCAGGGTGAGTTACCTGGATAAGGTTTTTTCCGGTGTATTCCCTTATCCTGATAGGCGAATGTCGGGTAACTCTAAGCTCCATGGACCCCGGGCTCATTTGAGCATCATTTCACCAATTTCATCCATCGTCCGATATGACTTAACGTTGGAGGACGTAAATTAAAATATATATATATACACACACGGGTCTAAGAATTCTTTTCTCATATACAAATCGTGCTCATCATTCTCCCAAATTCATCGATCAAACTGGTTATATTACAGCAGAAAAGTTGACGGGCGTGTAATGATTGTTAAATAAAAAGTTGAAATGGGAAGTGATAATTATGGTATTGGAAGGATGTGGACTCGTTAAATATAAACTAGCGGTTAAACTATAAGTAACGAGTCACGTTTCCTTTGTTGTTCGTATTACTAGTGATAAGAATTTAATTGCAGTAATGAAATCACAAGTAAGGAAGCCATCGCTGATATCGAGAGCATTGGAGAAATAAAGATATGAACAAACAGAGCAAAACCAAAATATATAACACTTGTGTCAAACCAGTGATAAACAAGTAGCGTGAACAGGAAGCGTCAAAAAAGAAAATAGAATAAATTGTGAGATCAAACCGAGCGAGATATTTCCCCGATAACGTGTGAAGCTCGTAGTAGTGACCTGGATTCCATTTCCATCGACCGCCCACTTTAAACTTGCGTTTTTCTTGGTGTTCCCTAGTCGGTAGGTGAATGCTGCGGTGCTTCTCCTCTTCCTCGATATCCTCTCCTTCATTTCCATTTCATTACGTTTCCTTCTCGTGTTTCAAGTGTATTTCTAGGTTTCGAGGTGTATAGCGGTGCCGGACAGATGACGTGGACACTTGCTCAAGGTAAGGAGTACTTCCAGTGGATCCTAGAAAGCTGCTTGGTTGATCGATCTTTCATTACTTGGGCCCGGACTTTGATTATATATGCCATCGTGTTTTCCTTATACAAGATACATTGCTCTTAAACATTAAAATCATAAAATAGAAATTCTGGTTATAAAAGTATTAAGCAAATCTGTCGGTTTTTTTTTTGTTTTGTTTTAATGTACGTCGCTTTTGGCTTTTCTTCATGTATTCCCATTTCCCTTACTTTTCTGCTCCTTTTGCTTCTTTTGGTAAGAAATTAGTTTACCTAAGAATATTAAATTATTTAACGTTTATTTTCAATATAAGAAAATAAATGGGTATTTTTTCAGTGGGTTGACATGGTACATGTTTGGAAGTTCGTTTCTATCAATGCTGTTTAGTGTCGCAGCAGGCATTTATCATATTTTCACTGTGCTGTTCGAGAATGTGCAAGTTCAAAGGCAAGGTTTAACCATTATTTTCAATGTCACAGATTTAGTTATTCGCAGACTTTCTGAGAGGGAAGTTTGGTATTCACTTCAGTTTTCGTAGTTTCATTCAATCATGCTTTAAATAAAACCATTTAAATCTTGTCATTTAAGACAGATTGTGACTGAATTAGAAGATATTGGTTCTACGGGCGCTTAAGTGTTATTCTGAAAAATGTGCAAAACAAGGTATCAGCCACAGAAAATTTACTGTTCTGTAACATTTGGGTCGGATAAGCTTACACATAAGCATATTGAAGTGATAATGGAGAGCTCACATCGCGAGATTGAAGGATGGCATTTGGACCTACAAGATCACGGTTTGGGACCCGCGACAGATGAAGACCACGACAGGGAGGGCGGACTTCTACACAGCACAATCAGGAGAGCATTGGTCCATAACAGCTCGAGACAGAAGGAAGTGGAGATCCATGTGCGACAAAATACAATGTAAACGTAGGAGTAGGCGAGTGCAAGTGAATCAGTGCAAATAGGAACAAGAGAAAATGACAAACACTGACAAAAACCCAACACGGAATGGCTCAGCATGTTAGAGTCAACATAGCCACCCTAAGTATAGGTGGCCTTTGCTCTTTATGGGACATAATAGACTATCAATGATCTAAGCATACACAGGCAATGCAACTCGCAAATAAGTAGAAGTCCACACAACGTTTACTGCAAAGGGCATAAATCGTGAGCCGTTTACAGAGACTTTTGTGAAGCTTTAGTTTCTGCAAATATCCCATTTTGGACACTGAACAATGCTAAGTTGAAGAGTTTTCTAGAATTGCATTCATTTCCCATCCATGAAGAACCAACTAACGTAATCATTTATCTATTGTAGATTGACGGTCCAGGAGAAGTGTTTCTGCTTACAAGCGAGGCATTAAAAACTGTTAGTCACTCCATAGTTTGTATACTCTTTGTGTGTTTTTGTTATGCCCTGAGGGTACCGGAAATGGTGTTTTGCTTTTTTTGACTGATGTAGCTCCATACATTGTGAGGCAGCAAAGTCAATATTTTTTTTTTAACCTGAAAATCATGCTCGTTACCTACCGTACGCTATGTATAGGGTGACAAAGGAAGTAGGAGCACATTTTTCTCAAGCGGATTGCCTAGTGGCGAAGCCGAAGAAAAGCTCGCTCGCTCGCAGATACTGGTAGGCTTGTGTTAGCCTGAAGATTGTTGCTGTGTGCCCACCCAGGATAGGGTTTAACCACAGATAGGATTTTCTTTTTGGGATGTGTTAGGATGACTGTTTTTTTATTTTGAGGATGGTGGAATGCATATGAGGTAGTCTATTGACTCCTCTAAAAGGATAGAATGCTATCAGTAGCACCCTGGCGCAGAAAGAATTATTTTATTTTATTTTAGTTTGAAATGAATTTTGACTGAATTTTTGACTGAATTTTGAGACCAACAACTCTTGGTAGATTATGGGAGCTCAGCTTTTGCTGCTGCTGGAAATGCTCCGTGGTTACCTCGGATGCCCGCAAGCCATGCGGGGGACCCGGAATAGTCGGCGACGACGTCTTGTGGGATCATAATCACCAAGAGACCGAACCAGGGCACTTCTGTGCAAGGGTAACTGTGCGTATAATTTGGTAGCCCGGCGTCTAATTTCATCTTCCACGTATGGAAGACCCGAGGCTTCATGGAGGAACCTTACTGGGAAGAATCGGCCTACTGAATAGATGGACCTAAGTCCTCTATTCTGAGCGCGTTGAAGATATGCCAGCCAGGAATCTGCGGCCATGCCCCAGACCTCGCAGGCATATAGCATCAACGGGACTATAAGAGCTCGAAAAAGGTATAGCTTTACGCGGACCGGCATCGATCGAGAACCCAGCATAGGATACAGGGATGCAATAGCTCCCTGAACCCTCGCCGAGAGTTCCCTGATGTGTCGACGGAAAGTCAGACCCTTGTCTAGCTCTACTCCCAGGTATTTGATAGAGGGTACCCATTCTATCCTTCGGCCTCTAAAATGGAAATCCGGCAGTCTGCGGGGGTGTGACGCTTGGTGAATAGAATAGCGTGGCTTTTGTCCGGGTTAACGGACATCCGCCAACGCCTACACCACTCTTGTGTGAGACGGAGGTGTCTTTGTATTGGGTTGAAGGCTCTGCGAATATGTCTGTCTTTGCAGAAGAGCAGCACGTCGTCAGCATATTGTGCCATTTCGACGCGCGGCTCGGTTGAGAAGTCTGCCATGTATACACTAAATAGTGTGGGAGATAATACAGAGCCTTCTGGGACTCCGCCTCTCACGGGTCTGAGAGTAGATGTTTTCCCCGCAACTGTGACTTTAAAAGTGCGATGTTTTAGAAAGCTGTGTAAGATGTTGATTAATTGGTTTGGTAGGCCCAGGTGGATAAGCTTGTGAAGGAGTCCGGTGTGCCAGGTTGTAGAGAAAGCCTTCTCGACGTCCAAAGACACTGCTGCCGTGAACGCCTGTTCCTGGAAACCCAGGGCAGCCGTCTCCACGACTCGCAGCAGCTGTTGGACTGTCGAGTGCCCCGGACGAAATCCAAATTGATAGGCAGGTATGGCTTGAATGTCACCCGATACTGGGGACAAACGGGTGAGAATTATCCTCTCGAAGACTTTCGAGAGCGTGGATAGCAGATTAATGGAACGGTAATTGGAAGGGTGCACCGGGTCCTTTCTTGGCTTCAATATGCAGATCATTCTGGCCTCCCTCCACTCGCGTGGAAAGTGACCGAGAGTTAGGCACATATTGAAGACCTTTGTCAAGAACAGCACGGCGTTGAAAGGAAGATGACGGAGCATGAGTGGGGTAAGCCCATCAGGTCCCGCCGCCTTCTTAGGTTTGATTCGCTGCAGAGCGCCTTGGACTTCGCTAGGACGGACTATGGGTAGTCGGTCCGCATCCTCCGGGGGTCGGCGAAAATATCGACGTACCTCCCTTCGGACACGTTCCGAAAAGATATCGTCCTGGGGGTTTTCTCTGGGGCACATTGTACGCTCAAAGTAATCCGCAAATACATCTACCTTGGATTTAGGATCATAGGCCAGACCCCGTGTACCCTGCAATGGGGAGTGGTATTGACCTCGGCGGTTTCTGAGAGTCTTTGCAATCCTCCACACGTCGCCTTCCTCTACACGCAACCTGGCCATTGTGTCCTCCCACGCTCGCACTCTGTGCTCCCGTAGGCGGACACTGACCTGACGACGAAGTCGTCTAAGTAGCGCGCGATTATGCGGCGTGCGGTGACGCTGGTAGAGTCTCCTTGCCGCCCAAGAGCGGCGGATCAGTAGGACGATGTCCAGGGGAAGGATATCCGGGTGTAAAGGAGCGTCAGCATAAACTGTCAGATTATTGGCAGTTCGCGTGACTATGGAGGTGAAAGATGAGACCGCAGCCTCGAGGGTGCGGATGCTCTGAATCCTGGGGTTTGGTGGTATGGAGGTGCGGAGGCAGTTCCTTACGCCTTCCCAGTCGACCTCTGGTGTTTGAATCGAGAGGTCATGACTGGCAACCCTAGTATTGATCTCTGTCAATACTGGATTATGATCTGAATGGAGTGCGTTTAATGAGGTGAGAGTGAGGTGAAATGGGAAATGCTTGGTGATAGCGAAGTCGATGACCGAAGCCAGCCCTCCACCTCGCGGGTGATGAGTGGGTTGCCAGGGACCCTGTACTTGTAGTTGTGGGTCCGTATCTATAAGGCGGATTATTTCGTTGCCTCTTGCATCTCGGCGTCTGCAATGCCAATGCTCATGCTTGGCATTGAAGTCGCCCGCCATGATAACCCTAGGATGCAGAGCTAGGATGGATTGGTAGTCGTTCCTTACGAATAATCTACCCGGAGGATGGTAAATGGATACCAGCATGACTTCCGATCCGCCGAGGTCTAGACACACTGCCGTAGCCTCTAAGGATTGAAGAGGAGGAAGTTGGAAAGGTCTGTGGACCACATTTTGCCTCACGAGCACCGCCGTGCCTCCGCCAGGTCGCCCTTGGCGGTCCGTACGGTAACAAGTAAAGCCCGGGACTCAGAAACGGGAATCTGGACGCAGATGCGTTTCACAGACGAGGATGGCATCTAGAGCGTACTCCCGAGCAAAGTGCAGAAGTTCACTCCCCTGACCATCCAGACCACAAGCATTCCAGAATGCGAATCGGAAAGAGGTACGTAACCTATTCCGATCCCCCATTTTGAGGCCGAGGAATGGCAGAAGTCAGGAGTGTGAGACCTTCCATGAGGACTAGTACTTTGCTGGCCGGATCTGGAGCAGAAATGAGTTTCACTAGCAACTCGCAAAAACGCTGTCCGTGGGTCAGCAGAGTCTGCTGTATCCACATCAGCAATTGAGAGAAGTCTAGTTCAACTACAGCGGGGATAGAGGATGACCTGACAGGTGCAGGCCTGCCTACAGCCCGTGCATCCCTCGGCTGACGTGGCAAGGGGGACACTTGCCCCTCCGCCAACCGGTAATCAGCCTGGGGCTCGCCTGCAGGGCCGCTCCCTGCGCTAGGTCGTGAAGCATGTGTTTGTGGCGACTGGGCCCGTGACTGTTTGCGTTTTGTGTGTTGGCGTGTGTGTGGTGTATCTCGAGACATATTTGGGACTCTCGGGGGTCTTTGCACCACTTGGGCGAGCGTTGTAGCCTTCTCCTCTTCTTGCTGTTGTGGCTCTCTCTGATTGGCCGTAGCTCTGAGCCTTGGCCAATCGCTGGTGCTTCTGGAAGGCGGTAATCCTTGCCCTCGGCTGGTAGGTGCTGATGGTGTCTGTTGTGGCCTAACGGTCTGCTTCGGCCTTCTGGCGGCTATAACCGCCTTTCGGACCGGGCAGCCTCCGTAGCATGCCACATGCTCACCCTTGCAATTAGCGCAAGTAGGTACCTCTGTGGTGGAACTCGGACACTCCTCCTTTGTGTGGGCTTCGCCGCACCTCAAGCAACGAAGGTTACGGCGACAGAAGTGGCTAGAGTGGTTAAGCCCTAAGCAACGGTGACATTGGGGGGGGGGGGGACCGCCAGGGCTCCTGACGTGTTCCAAAGTTACCCTGAGGTAACAGATGGTTTTGACCCCATTCAGTTTGCCCTCAGGCACTTTAGCTCGCTCCACTATTATTAAAAATAGGGGTATTGGGATGGGGCCAGATTGGCCCTCTGGAGCTGGCTTTGTTAGTTGCTTGACTACTCGTGGGGAAATGCCCTGACGTCGAAGGTCGTCCTCAATATCCCCCACAGAGGTATCCACTGGGAGGCCCCGGATAACCCTACGTATGTCTCGAGCCTTATCGAGGCCGAAGGTAAAATAGGGCACAGACTTGCTATCAAAAGCCCTGATCAGCAATTGATAGTCTTCCACGCTCTTGGCCTGGAAGACAAACCTGCTTTTTCGCCTATTCACCAGGCATGACCCCGAGAGAGTCGGCATGACTTCCTTTAGGAAGCCGACCAGCCCCTTGAAGTCATCCACGATGATAGGTGGGATGTGTCGTCTTGGTGGCTCCCTAATCCTGGGTCCACCAGTAGATGGCACATCTGAAGCAGTTCTTCTCTTCCTCCGAGAAGTCACCTCCTGAAATTCTGCTTCGTCGACATCCGTGTCGATGTTCGACGAGCTAGCCTCGGAGTCGCTTTCCATTCTGGATGGATGAAGGTGGGGAGCCTCAGCTCCGTTGAAAGGGCCTGCTTCAGTAGAGCAGGTGTTTTGGGAGAGCTCACTCTCCAATTTTCCTGAGCTCGGAGATGATTCCCGGGAAGAACCCTGATTGGTTTGTCGTTGGTCGATGGCCAAACGTTTGGTCTTGCCTTTTCCGCTCTTTTGGCGTTGTTGGCGAGGCCGTTTGATTCCTACCGTAGCCTGGCTCACGGCAGGTTGGTGCGTAATACCGCTACTGGTGCTAGGGATAGCATCCTGTACGGGACAATTGGTTTGGTTAGGGGTGGCGTTTTGGGTGGGCATGTTGCCCTGCACCTTTCGGTGCAGCACTACAGCTACTTAAGGCTAACACTTACCTATCAGTAACAGGATGCGAATTGCGTGAAGCACAGAGGGCCGAGCACTGGGTGCGCCTATATTACCGCCCTAAGGCGTTGGCTGTGGTCTTGTGCTTCTCCTGACTGAATTCCTTAGGCTTGCTGCTTCCGGCGTTTTCTATTAGGTTGTCGCTCGCTCGCACGCTGTTGCTGCTGCTCTCTTCTGGAGATTTGCAAATTGCCGGGAGCTTCCCAAGGGTCCCTCCCGATGGCGGCAATTGCTGACTCCAAAGCTGGCAACTCTCGCAGGCGATGTTTCCTCTTCGGAGTCTCAAAGCGGAATCTCTCTGAGAGACGAGTCCCGAAGAAGAAGAAGAAGAAGAAGAAGAAGAAGAAGAAGAAGAAGAAGAAGAAGAAGAAGAAGAAGAAGAAGAAGAAGAAGAAGAAGAAGAAGAAGAAGAAGAAGAAGAAGAAGAAGAAGAAGAAGAAGAAGAAGAAGAAGAAGAAGAAGAAGAAGAAGAAGAAGAAGAAGAAGAAGAAGAAGAAGAAGAAGAAGAAGAAGAAGAAGAAGAAGAAGAAGAAGAAGAAGAAGAAGAAGAAGAAGAAGAAGAAGAAGAAGAAGAAGAAGAAGAAGAAGAAGAAGAAGAAGAAGAAGAAGAAGAAGAAGAAGAAGAAGAAGAAGAAGAAGAAGAAGAAGAAGAAGAAGAAGAAGAAGAAGAAGAAGAAGAAGAAGAAGAAGAAGAAGAAGAAGAAGAAGAAGAAGAAGAAGAAGAAGAAGAAGAAGAAGAAGAAGAAGAAGAAGAAGAAGAAGAAGAAGAAGAAGAAGAAGAAGAAGAAGAAGAAGAAGAAGAAAAGTTTCGTCAAAGTTCTCTCTTATAAACTGCTCTTCAGGTCCATGGCTCTCGCCAGAACGTGTCATCAACCAATGGGACACCTGGATAGATTCTGCAATTTACTATTGTGATCATCCAATTGGTGAAACGTGTTATCGAAATATATGAATCCTGATGATGCTATTACAGTTGGTGCGGCTAAAGCACTATTTCAAGTGGTGATACTGAAGGACAATTAGCCTTCATAAAAGCAAATTTTAGATGCCTAACACAAGGAATCACACGTGTACAGGAGAAAGGTGTAAGTCTAGAAAGTTCTCTAACTCTAGTTTAACAAAATTGTAACTGATCTGAAAAGTGTAGGGGGAAGAGTTGCAAGAGACGTATCTAAGAACGTAGAAAGTGTCCTTGATAAAAACTCCGTATACAAAATTTTATGTGACATTTGTCAAATGCTAACCAATGAAACACTTGATACTTCCTACACTGAAAAACATTTCACTGCCACTGATTTAGAGCATTTTAAGTATGCCGCAGTTTTTATCGAAGGTTATGAAAAAAGATTCTTAAAGTACAAAAATGTACTTTCTGGCAACTTTCGAGAACCTGTACATGCTGCTGATTACCTGCTGCAATATTTCTAAATAATACAGGATTTGCTTTTTATCTTATTTTTCTTAGAACATAAATAATTCGCAAGTTTAAATTAATATGAACTTTTAATTTCAATTCTAACGTTAGAGAAATAAGAACTTTTGAGATGAACTTACTGATTTTAAGATCATGTTATTCTTTTTGGATAGTGTTAGGTCATCAAAATTCGGATCCTGCACATCGCCCTCTCTGTGCAGTTGCAGTAGTATGATGGGTCTTCGAGCATGGAACTGTTTAGGACTTTAGGGAGTCTCTATACCCTGTAGCCTACTATGATTCCTTTATTTCATCCGTTCCTCCTGGGAGGCGGTAGGCATTATAGCTATATCCAAGTCCTAGTGCACGAGATACACCTCTCCACTGTATAAGAAAATTCCAACATCATTAATACAGTATGTATTGTACGACAAAAATGGAAATGAAAGTTTATGGATAATTTTTAAGTGCTATGGTCCTCAAATTTCCATTCTATATTGGATGTGAAACGCGTTCATTTGCTCAGGGGCCTCTTTACCAGGCTCGAAATTCTTTTACATGCCTTAAATCTACGACAGCGGATCACGTGTTTTACTATCCTTCCAAGATGACCATGCTAAAGATTTTTACGCCCGAAAATTTTCCATCACCTTTCACAGGGTTTAAACTCACGACCTCGAACCAGAGGCTAGCAGGTTACACCTAGACCTCGAAGGATGATGTTACATAATAAAGACGACATTGCATGAAGAAATAAGGAGTATATTATGTGAGATTACCTACGAGATGGAATCAAACGAAGAAAGAATGAATGGAAACATATGTTAATAGAATGGATAAACTTAGGTTCTCAAAACTTGCAATGAATTTCAAAAGACACGCATCACGACTGGTGACCAGACCGCCAACACTATGAAATACGGCGGAATAATAGAATAAGACAGTGGAAACAAACAAGGTCTTGTGCTTAATTAAGAAGATTTATGAGGGCGATGATAAATAAAATATGAGTAGCTCTAGTAATCGGCATCACTGTGTTGTTGGTTACCTTACCTATTCTCAAGGGTAATTATTAAGTACTGGGTGCTGTAAATTTTGAATATAATATTATGTAACTGGAAGCTAAGCCGTGGTCTGTTGGAGATTAATGTTCCAGATGTTTCCTTCACAACTATGGTGGACATCTTCAGTGACACGATCGCAGTCTCATGCGACGGAACCACAGGAGGGTACAGACAACAGAGACATTCAGAAGTCTCTAACAGTTTCATGCTTGAAGACCCGTCCAACTACTGGAACTACTAAAAGAAAACTATGAACAATGCTTCGACCAAGCAACCCTCTGGTGTTTACATGGAGCACTCTTTCCTTTTATCATCATCCGCGTCATCTCTGTGGCACTGCCATAGGCCACGAAACTGAGACGTACACCTGAAAATTGAGAAGGAAAGTAGATGAAACGCAAATTAAGGAAAGCAGGTAGATGAGAAACCACCCAGAATTCGCCTACTGACAATGGAAAACCGGGAAAAACCAAGTTCGATAGGAACTGATCCTACGTCCTGCCAAGGAGAGCCTCACATTGTGGAGACAACTCCTCGATAAATGGCACTTACTTGGGCAATTGGGAATATGCTTAGCATCATTGTATGTTGCAATTATATAGGATTATGATCACTACGGAGGGATTAGTCACCGAAACTTTTAGTTTATTTTACCTAAGCAAAGTGGGGCATCCCTGGGAAGAAGGATGAGATGAGAGGAGCCAGGGGCGGCCAACCCAAGGAGTCACGACAGCGCCGAGACACCCGCCGACACTTCTACCCTGAAAGACACCACCACATGAGAGATGATGTGAAATGATTATGGAGATGAAATGAAGGGACAGGAAATTCGATGGATATAATTAGTCTATCCAGCAATCGCCTGGCAACCTCGGAAAATCCCCGCAAAAACCCATGGGTTGCAATTATGTAACCTGATAAATCCGATTATGTATTCAAGAAATGAGCAATTAGGTTTAATCATTAATTACATGTGAAAATTAACGTGAAAAATACAGTATCTTCAGTTACTACACAAATTCAGTATAAACCTTATTTTTTTGTGGTGTTGTGACTATGTATTATACTTTGTTTCTTCTTTAATATAAACTGCCTCGTAACGTGCTGTTTTCCTTTGTGTAAATGTGTAGGTCTTTAAAAGTACGACAATACTTCGATGTTTCAGCAATAATTGACGCACATTGTTAATAAATATAGTAGCACAAACATTGGAAACGAAATGAAGATGATTAGCAAGCATGCCAACTGCAGTAAGTAATCCATTAGAATACAAATGTGCTTTTAGATTTCTGCGATACAAGTAATGTTGTAGTTAACTCGTAAAATAACTTGTAATAAAATTGCTTGGTGTTGGCTGGACTGAGATAATGCACTTACGATAATTAATGACTCTCTAGTTCTTCTTTTTACATAAACAGCTGCAGAGCTGGTTTCCTTTTAAAGCACTTGTGAACTTAATAACCTCAGCTTCTTTATTATGAGCGTCTGGATTCTTATGCAAATACACTATACATTTACCATGTTGCGAGGGTAACAAACAAAAAGAAAACAAAAGAACTCTGAATGAAAGAGCTCATTAACTTTATTTTTTTGCTATCGACGTTCTAAACACCGTCTTTTTTCCCCCTCAACCTAAGGTTATGGTGATTGGTTTTTCGGGTGTCTTTCATTTTATAGCTTTACAATTAGGAAATGTTAATTTTAATCACAATTATGGAGCATTATTTATGTCTGCTGTTATATAAGAGACGTGGAAGGCATATCAAAAGTTCGCAGGGATCGTTCACATCAGGGCGGCCGTTGGGAAAGGAGCAACGTTTTAAACGCCACACCTTCATAATGAAGTAACTAATAAATGGCGATACACTGTCCCTGGTGTGCTCACCAATCAACAAGCAACCTCCACGCTTAGCTGCGAACTGGAACTCGAACATTTTATCGAATAAAGCTTAAGCGTTCAAAGAATAGCACCAGCTACGTCGGCGCTGCATAATAATTGTTTTAGGCGAGTTTGCAGCATTTTACAACTTATGTTCTGGTATTTAGTAGCGAAAAACTACATGTTTCCTTTTTAGATTAATTTATTCACGATTTTCGAATAATGGAATAAAATTATGTTCCTAGTTTAAAATGATATATGTACAGTGTAATCAACCACAGAAGTACAAATACAAAGTAATTGATTTGGTTGATTTTATAAGTATACCGAATGGCAAGATGCCCTTACTGAAAGATTTTAAACATGATTAATATCATTGTTCTCATCAACGTATATCTGTGAAAAGAAATTTTGAAAACTAAATGGCAAATCAAAATATAAATTTGCTATGACTGATAAACATTTAGGGTCCGTTTGAATATAGCAGTGGCAAAATTAGAATCACACATAACTGCAATTATAGCAGAGAAAAATCATTTTTTCTTCTCAATGAATATGAACTTCTTTTGTCATAAAAGTACGTCACGAGGTAGGTCCTTATATACCTGGAGCCTATGAGTTGCATTACCATGAGACTAAGAATGAAAGTTTGATCATTTACTAATTTAATTACATCTGCTTTGGATATGTAAATGTAGATTTTAGTGCCCGCCTCGGTAGCGTAGGTGGTAGCATGTCTGCCTCACGTTCAAGAGGTCCCGAGTTTGAATCTCGGTCATGGTGAGTTACCTGGATAAGGTCTTTTCCGGGGTTTTCCCTCATCCTTCAAGACGAATGTCGGGTAACTCTAAGCTCCGTGGACCCTGGACTCATTTGAGTATCATTTCACCCCATTCATTCACCGTCCGATATGACTTAACATTGGAGAACGTAAATTGCCAAACACAAAAAAGTAGATTTTAGTTCAATAAAACATTGTGTCTTAAAGCTGATTTGATATGTGCGCCTCGTGCCTATGTGTTTATCGTTCCTATATTAAAATAATGTGGCTTTGCCCGCAAGTTATTCTCTAATGGTTAATGTGGACACCTTTATGAAATATTTGGTACCCTCTAGCCTAAAGGAACATTATAAAAGTGAAATATCGGTTCGGCTAAATGTTCTATTAATAAATTTACTGCTTTATGGTTTATTCGATGTCTCAACTCAATTTCAGAAATACCTGTGGAAAAGAAAATGCAAATAACGATAATAACTGTATATAATATCATAAAACTAACAGTTTTTGTTTGAACATCTCGGAAATTTCTATGGAATTTGAACATTTTCTTACGCAATTCACAGTTGGGAGCATGCATTTTGTTTGGTGGGACGCCCATGTAAAACTTTCTTCACTCATAAGCCTCATCGTATAGGAAAAGCAGATTAAGCCTTCTTGTCTAATATAGGCTGATATTTAATACTTTAGTCAACTGAGCTGTCAACACAGCAAAAGTATTGAGAGAAATATTGAAATGCATATTGACAATGTATATAACAAAACAACGGTTTAAATAAAGAAATCGAAACTGGAACGTTCAATAAAGTTAAAATAGAAGCTTTCAAAGAGCAAAACTGAAAGTGCATGAATCCCCAACTATGGCTGTACATTCCATGGAAACATCTGCGATAGCCTGGAGACGATGATGTATCATGATTTTGCTTCTTCAATTGACTGTCAGGTAAAACATCTCTCAATCGTGTGGTCAAGTGACGTGAAGAGGTTCCTGGAAGCAAACACAAATATTACTAAGTCAATTGAAAAGACCTCGAGCTGCAGAAATCGTGATGTAGCCTGCAATAAAACTCTTATCATCCACGCCTGTGTACCATTCAGTTTGCAAATCAAGGTTCGCTGCAATAAAAGAGAAATAATTTGCAAATGCTCAGGAAGAAGGTGTGTGTGTGTGTGTGTGTGTGTGTGTGTGTGTGTGTGTGTGTGTGTGTGTGTGCCAGTCTACTGGAAAATGCACACACATGTATATATACACACAATATATATACTATATATACTAGGGTCTGCTGAGAAATTCCAGGCCCTCAAAATAAAAAGAAGATTTTTTAATTTTTTTCTTTATTTCTCAATATAATCTCCAGAAAGGCTAATTCATTTGTCATATCGGCGATGTAATTTAATTAAACCACCTCTGTAACGCGATTTATCATGGTCCTCAAAGTAGCTGTTTACTGCATTAATGACCTCCTCGTTGCTGTGAAATCTTCGTTTCCCAAGTAACTGTTTGAGGTTCGGCAACAGGTGGTAGTCACTGGGTGCTAGATCTGATGAATAGGATGGATATTCAAGCAATTCGAACTTTGATTCGCACATTTTCCCCATTGCAAGAACTGAACGATGGGCCGGATCATTGTCGTGAAGAAACAAGATTTATTTCCTTGCCAAATGAAGTCTTTTCCTTTTCATCTCATCACTCAAACATCGCAGTAAGCTTGCGTTGTAGTTACCAGTGATACTTTTACCCTTTTACAAGAAATCAATAAAAATAGTTCCTTGTGCATCCCAGAAAAAACTCGTCGTAAACTTGTTAGCTCACAAAATTGACTCTTTTTTGAGTTGGTTCATCTGCCGCAGTCCACTGTTTTGACTGAGATGTACGTTATGGAGTGTAGTAATGTATTTAAGTTTCAACCACGGTAATAAGCCGGCTCAAAAATTGACTGGGATTTTTACGGTAGACCTCCAAATTCCTAACAGAAACAGTTTCTCTTTACAACTTTTGATGAAGAGTCAACAAACGCGGCACTCATTTTACACAGACCTTATGAAAGCCCAAAACATTGCTTAAAATATTAAATATATTGATATGTTTACAGCCTCTGCTATCTCACAACCTCAATATGTGGTCTTCCAGTACTAAACCATGAATTTTTTAAAATGATCTCTGGAGCTGTGACTTCCACAGAGTGTCCAGAGCGAGGCTCATCACTAGTGCTCGCACGTCCGATTTTAAACTCTGCAACCCACCTTTTAATAATTACGTATGAAGGGGTAGAGTCTTTCAGTGTACTATCCATTTCCTCCTCGATTTACTTAGGCATCAAGCCTTTTAAATGGAAGTATTTAGTTACTGCTCGGTTCTTCCAAATCCTCCATTTTCCAAACACTTGGCCTTTTAAAAATGTTGTCAATCAAAAACTAAACAAGCTATTGACCTGTAACTATGGACACAAGCTAGTCTAGAATTAAACTAAATAATCACCATAAGTACCAGGGAATTACGTCGTTTTAATTCAAACAGTTAATGGAATACACTGACCTCTTAACAATTGCTCGATTTTGCATCTGATGATTTCTTATTCTTCATGCGTGCTGAAGACTTCAATTTTAAGTCTCCTTTCCTTTGAGGAGTTTGATAAATATGTATAATCTAGTTCTAATATTTGACACTTTTTACCTTGATGACGTTAATCATAATTTATCCTATATTATATTTACTTCAACGTAGGCAGAAAGAAAATTCGATGTTAAAACGAGCAAAAAATGTGAACTGAGCAGCTACCGAGTTCCCTTGACAACCAAATAACATTTGAAGGCTGAGCACAAAAAGCGTCCTGTTTTGGAAGCAGCTGACAAATGAAATAGCATTCATGTGTTTTGTTGGTATACATATCATTTCCTACCCACTCGTGTATCGGTCAAAAAGAGTCGACGTGGGCACAGGTGAACTGTTTCTTTCAAGTCACGCCGAAAAGCGTTTCTAGCAACATTCGTTTAGCATTCAGACAGTTTACGTAAGCGAAGGATTTGGGTACTCGCTCCAAAAGGAAAATCCGAGTAGTGTTTTAACTTCTCAGCCTCGAAAAGTGCAAACATCTGCGGCAAACACGCATGACAAGATAAACGTTTATTTGCGGTATTTACATCCTGAGCTAGCGAAGGGAAATGTTTTTAGGAGCTTTCTTAGTTTGAAATACCTGCTTAACAAGGTAGACGAAAAAATTCGGCAACTTAGCTATCTAATTGCACAGACAAGAAAATGCTTATATAAAACTTCTTATATTTCATTATCATGCAATTTTTAACAAAAATGATGATGCAATGTAACTGCAACATACCATATTTAAATAAAGATGTTTTTGTTATATTTTGCTAGTAATTTCAGTATATTTTTATATCGTATAATTATTATAATAAACAATGTATTCTGCAAGAAATATTTCATTGATCTTAATTTAATTGATTGTGAGCAGAATAGTTTTACCAAAGAGTTAGTAAGTATTATAGGTACAGTTCTAGGACAACATACGAACAAAACCTTAAACGACTATCTTTATAGTCGAGTGGTCAAAGTTCTGACCTCTTACCCACAGGTCCAGGGTACTGTTCCCGGCTGGACCGATACATCTTTTCTTTAACTATAATTATTCTCTGCAATTCGTAGAGTTTGAAAATACAGTTATATGTTTCACTGTAAAAACAAATAAAACTACAACTCAAGTTTGATATCATCATTACTTCTTTATCATGACACAGCCAACGCTATGACCCTGAACTTGAAGGAGAAATACAGATGAAACAGTTAAAAACATTCTAAAATATTTTGCCAAGCGATATTCTTTGGTTTCTGCAATGACTTTCTGGTGTAGAAGGTATATAGTTTGGATGTAACCCTATGCTTATTACAAACTATAACTTACCGATGTATATGGATGTTTGTATATATACAAACGTGCCACAAATCACTTATTGCCACTTATATAGGTGTTTATAGCTTAAGTCATGGTTAGCAAGAATGTCTTTGTTCTCCGATCATGCCATTCATGCAGCACACAGAATGTAGGTACAACTGAACAGCCCAAGAAAGGGAGACAGAGTCAAAGAGACACAGGGTCCCGAGTTCGAATCTCGGTCAGGGTGAGTTACCTGGATAAAGTTTTTCTCGGGGTTTCCCCTTATCCTAAAAGAAGAATGTCGGGTGACTCTAAGCTCAATGGATCCTGGGCTCACGTGAGCATCATTTCACCAATTCCATTCATCGTCCGATATGACTTAATGTTGGAGGACGTAAAATTACCAAAAAAAAAAAAAAAAAAAAAAAAAAAGACAGAGAGAGAGAGAGAGAAACATGAGAATCCATATGTCATCCCGACTTCATTTTGCTGCCTCTGGCCTTAGCGGTGATTCTTAAACATTGTATAGTTACTGCAAAATTTAGAAAGGGTTTAAAATTGAAAGAAGTTAACAAGGATAAGAATTAGGATTACTACGGAGAGGTTTCGGTACCGAAACCTGTGGTTTATTGTACCTAAGCCCCGAGTGGAACATCCCGGTGAGGAAGGATGCGGCGAGAGGAGAGAGAGGGCGGCCAACCCAAGGCGCCGAGACACCTACCGACACTTCTACCCTGAAAGAGACCACTGGATGAGAGATGATGTGATGATGCGGAGATGAAATGGAGGGACAGGAAATTCGGGGAATGTAATTATCCTACCCAGCATTCACCTGACTAACAGGGAAACCCCCGAAATAAACCATGAGTCAGGTAGGTCAGCCACAGAAATCGAACCGGGACCTTCCGAATGGGGTCACAGACGAAACAGCCTGAGCCACCCTGTTCAATAAAGTAAACAAAGTAACCATTCTCTTCTAATTATATAAATTAAGGAGGGTTATTGAGACTACAGATGCCATCCCATGCAACAAAGAGACACCTGTATTTATAACCTCTAGCAAAGATGCAGCATGACATGTAACTTTTGCAATTTGCGTTTGTATCTTATTACAAAGAAGTGGCATATCTTTTGTACCTTTTCTAAATCTTGCACAAAGTACAGTAGCATTATCTGAAAGAGATAGATTCGTCCCAAAAATAATTGTTTTTATGTCATGTTTATTGTATGATTATGCTATGACAACTTTAGTAAAGATGTTTTAAAATCCGCCAACTTGATAAAACAAACTAAATAGGTTTTCCCTCTAAAATTTTATCATAAAACCAATATGCGGTGTACAATTCGATATTACAGTTTTCACAGAATCGTATTTCAAATTCGTTGACTTACCATTTGTCTTCGTGTGAGGATACCGCTTGGTTCTGAAGAGATTGGATTTTCAGTAAAAACAGTAGAAATTCATCGATGTGAAACACATGAAACTGAGTAGCAAAAATGTCGTGTAAAACCGTACATGGAACATTTAGAAATAAATTATTGTAATTTGTGAAGAAGCTGGTCATAGTTCTAGATAACTAAGTCTCTAAATCTTCAGATTGTCAGCCTTGCCTGCTCAACGCAAACATGGAGTTGGTTATACTATACTAACAAGAGGATACAAAGGCTGTCCACCGAAGCGTAATGTACACAGTTTTTATCCATGTAAAGTGTATTTCGGAATTTGATAATTTTATAATTATTTCCTACGTCGGGACTTAACCCGCAAGTTCGAGGAAGAATACTCGGAAGCGAATGCAATTCTTCATATTACATCCTCTGAAGAAACTGGACCAGGTTTTCTACAGCTATAACTTAGTTTTGGAGTTAAAATGTGCATCCTCTCCCTCTCTCTCAAAAACATGGGTTGTTTTCCAAAAAATTCATGTGTCAGTCTCACCCGACGATCTCCACGTTTCATAAATTCATATAACAGTTGTTCTTCCACTTGTCTAACACGGCGAGAACTCCGCCATTGCACTCGACGGCTAATTATGGTCAGACCCTGGGTGGCAGGACGAGATGAAAGCATCCTACAGGTGGCTCACAGTAGGCTCTACAGCCACAGTCGGGGGGGGGGGGGGCATCTTTAACAGGTGCAGGCAGTTTCTTCAACCGACAGAGTTCCACATTGCCATATGGAGCTCCAACTTACCAGCCAGGTTCGGCTGATCTAACTGCCGCCCTGGAAGGCCGGCCAGCCGTCCACAGCATGTCCCCATAGCCGAGCACTGTACTTTTAGAGCGAAAACACTACCGTAGCGCCCTCGCTGACTCTTGCTACCTCGATAAGACCAGATGAACATAAATGAAATGAAAGGAAGTGAAACGTGTATTGTAATGTGAATATCTCTCCCAGCATTCGCCTTCGTGACCCAGGAAACCTCCCAGGAAACCCAAGATCAGGAGACCCTGCGACTTTCCGAATGCAGGCCACAGACGGCCGCCTGAGCCATCCCGTTTCGTTATTCTTTCTTTCACATAATGTTGTTTGCTTTACACTCTTATTGGAAAAGATTTCAAATTAAGCAATATAGAATGCAAGATATGAAAAACAAAACATGACTGTTTACACACCTAATGAAAGTTACTTTTCGTCATGATGTATCCTCGCCGGAAAAAGCGGGAGAAACACAGGAACCAAATAAGATGCTTTATAGGTGCCGTAAGACATTTCACTCTAGAAGAAGCTAAAATATGTAACAATGAATATTTAATTTGAGCCATGAGATTTTGAGTATCTCTTAAAGCTTACCAGTTATACAAAAATACACAAAATCATTCGAAATATTATTTTACAAGCAATTCAGAAACAATTCAAGATGACAAATTATTATTTATGGAACTATCACATTCATTCTCTTCGAGCAGCTTCTGTGGTTTTGTTATCTCGATTAAACACAAAAAGCATAAAAAGTCGAAATTTTTTGTTGTTGACTTGACTCTTCATTTTCTTGACATGAAAAGAGCAAATAGTGTAGAGAAGCATATAAGAACTAAGCACAGACTTCGCACCTATGTAGAGTACATAATTGTCTATCGTATAATACAAAACACATTGCCAAAATATTTTCATTTTGCACGTAATGTTGTCACAAAGAAAAAAAATATCCAGGACTTATGACCCAACCCATCTTTCTTTGTATAGAAGGTTGCAACCATTCGTGCAGACCAGGGGAACCAGATTATATTACGTCTCCTTAGGTCGCACGCTGTTCCCCTGAAAAAGAAACTGTATATGCCCGGAAGTGTTGTTTCCGGGGACCTCTAAATACTGATAAAAATATTTGTGTAATTTCCTTGACGAGTTTGTCCTTAGAGCTTTTACGTTAGGTGCAGAATGAATTTAGCCAGCGGGACACCTTGAAGTGCAAAACTGAAACTTTTACACATTTTGTTTGAGATTGCATCCTTTAAAATAGTATAATGCGATCTTTAAGATCACAGTGGAGGAATTAAACGAGGTATAGGAGAATATGGTGGTAACCCTTATTACATACCTTTTTAGTACTCCAGTGGTGGACAGTTGGAATGAATGTGAGAAAGCAGTAGAAAGAGAATTAAAAATAAAAAATTATAAATGAATAAACAAATAATAAGAAAATAAAGTCATAATTAACTTACGAATTCACATATTCATGGTTAATTTTATTGTTAAACACTTTGATTACATTTTATGTTGTTACCGGATTTTCTATGCGCTTTCTTCTACAAATCATAATCTAGTTTATAAACAATTAGTGATATCCGACTAACGAATTGTGCATTTTAAATAAAACACACAAAGGTGATAGTGTTAATCATACTATTGTAAATATTAACATTACAAACAAGAACGTTATCCTGTACTTCAACTTTACCGAGTTATGTTCTTCGTAATCTTATGGTTGGTCTGAAGTATCGAGAGGAGCAACAACCTCAATGTTGGCTTGTTGCAGTCACTATTCAGGAACTGCTGCAGTGCTTGTTGAACCCATCCCTATTCCGAAGTCATGGTACTTTAATATCGAATGTAAAGGGTAGTTAAATGATAATCGAACCCACTCACGGCCTTTCTCTAATGTGCGAGGAAAATCAGTATATGGTTTAATTGATCACCGAATTAATTGCCAATTTTTAAAGGAAATGTTTGCTATTTTCATATTGTGTCTTATACGGATTGTATTAGGATTTATTTCTCCTCTCTCCTCTCTTGTTTCATAGCTGTGTGGCCCCACTGAAGTTTCGAGCACATCCTTAGTTTTGGGTCTTTAAAATTCTTACATCCAACCATCTACAACTATTCTTTAAAAAGCCTATCTATGGGTACACGGCATTTGCAGACTGCGCGGCCCGCAGTCATCGGGGAACTTGCGCCGGCAAAGGCGGTCTAGAATCCTTACTTATAATAGAAGCTGAAAATGTTGACCTTCTGCTCTCAAACAGGCAGCATAGTTGATGAAAATATTCTCGCCCACTCTCCGAAGCTCAACAGTAGGTATTCTTGTGATTTCTTACACAATATTTCCCCCCTAAATTCCTGTAGTGTGTGGGGATTGCAGCGATACACTCTGTCTTTTAAAGAACATCATAAGTAAAAGTCACAACTCGTTAGGTCAGGAGAACGAGAGGACCACAAATCAACACTAATTATCCTTTCACAAATACCTCTCCTACTGTATTTAATGATTCGGCAGCCGTATGTGCTGTTGCTGAATTTTGCTGGTAACAATCAATACGATTTCGCTCACTTTCTCCTCGGGCAGCCAACCAGGTGAAAAGATTATCAGATATCAACGTTTCGGGAGTGTGCATCTCTCCCATCATCAGGATATTTATAAAATGCTATAACCACAAATGAAATACTGGATATAACACAACTATAAACAAAGACAAAACACTATCAAAATTCGCATTACTGAACAAAAGACTGTTTTCAGTAAATTAAATTCCAGGTCAAGAGATGGCGTGAGTATAGAAAATTGTGTCAAAGGAACGTAACTACTTGATTATCAAGCTGTATTGATATTTGCTTCTTAATTCGACGGATTTCCTTTTTAAGGCCGGTTTCCAAGAGGAGCTGAACTGAAATCCAGCATCACGATTAGACGTGCTCCTTTCAGAGTAAATCGCCAGAGCCTCCTTAATTCTCCGTCTTATTTTAATCAATACGATTTCTCTTCTTCTGTCAAGCGATTGAAAACTGGCCTCAGACTTAACCGCTAATATCGCTCTGCATTTATTTTTTTTCACCAAAGCGTATAGGCTTATTATAGGTTATTTTTCTAGCATTAATCCACACCGTACTCCAATTTTCTGATCATAATAGGCTTTTCATCGAGTAGCACAGGTTTTCCTGAATTCCGCTATCGTCTGTTAAGAATATTCAAATGTCCAGATAAAATTTAACAAAAACAAGATTCATCAGTGAC